>JAGDQO010000784.1:0-102060 GCA_018342035.1 Solanum appendiculatum
AAATCGAAATTATTATTGTGCCAAAATAAAAAATTGTGGCTACAAAAATTTTACACAGCATTGCCACCCTTCAAAAGCGTGGCTATAGGGACGTCCAATGTGTGGCTTATTTTATCTTGTACATAAGAAAAGTTACACTTTATAAGTGTTATTGTAGATGTGATATAAAACGCAACACTTTTAAAGTGTGACCAATAACAAAACAAAGGCCACACTTTTAAGTGTAGTATAATCAAATAAAAGTGCTGCTAATGAAATACTACAAAGTGTGCCCTTTATACCCCTTTGGCGACGCTTTTTAAGTGTAGTTGCTATGGCGACATTAAAAAGTGTGGCCTAATGTCTAAGGTTACGCTTCTTTAGGCCACCCCCTAAAAAGCATTGCTTAAAGTCAAAAAGTGTGGCCTTTTATCAAAGGCCACACTTTTTGCTAGTTTAGGCCATTTGCTAGTTTAGGCTACACTTTACCGGGGTGGCTGTAGGCCTAAAATGTTGTAGTGATAAAGTGTAATTTTTGGTGAACTTTTTCTTCTTTAAGAATTAATTATTCCGTTGATACGATTGTTTACAATCAAATATGAGAGTTCATCTCCATTGATGAGAGCTCAGATCTCCTTGCAAGGAAAAGGAGAAGAGAAACAGAAAAATTGATAGAGTGTGAGGAGAAGAGAAACAGAAAAATTGATAGAGTGTGAGCTGTAATTTCTGAGAATCAAAACTGATTTTATTCAATAATAGAAACACGTTTACATACATTCATGAAAATATCCAATCAGCTAACTACCAATTATGACAGTTAATCAATTCAACTAACAGTAATTACAATAACTAACTCCAACTAAGTTCAATAAGTAACTATGACTCAGCATTACAAAATAAATATCTTGGTTCAACACCCCCCCCCCCCTCTCAAGGTGGAAGTGAGGAGATCACTGCCAGCTTGCTAAGAACTGAAGTATGTTTGATGCCGGTTAATGCTTTTGTCAAGATATCAGCAAGTTGTTGTCCAGTACCAATATGATGGAGGGAAATCAATCCTTCATGAAGTTTTGTCCGGACAAAATGGCAATCCACCTCTATGTGCTTGGTCTTCTCATGAAACACAGAGTTTCTAGCAATGTTCAAAGTTGATTGACTGTCACAGTAAACAGAAATGGGAGTGGGAAAAGGGATGTCAAACTCAGTAAACAATCTACTCAACCACACCAATTCCCCTACCACTTTCCTCAGGGCTCAATACTCTGCCTCTGCTAAGGAAAGGGAAATGGTTTACTGCTTCTTGGATTTCCAGCTAATAGGACTATCCCCTAGCAAAACAACGTAGCCTGAGACAGATCTCCTAGAATCAGGGCATGCAGCCCAATTAGAGTCACAATAAGCTCTAATTTTGTAGTCAGCTTTGTTGGACAAAACAATACCAAGTGTAGGATCTTTTTTCAAGTATCTAAGCATATGCATAACAGCCTGCAGATGGGGTTGTCTAGGTTCATGCATGAATTGACTCAGATGCTGGACTCCATAAGCAATATCAAGTCTAGTATTTATTAGGAAATTGAGGTTCCCCACAAGCTTTCTTTAATGACTAGGATCAGATAATGGAGCACCTTCATTAGCTTTTAGCTTAACATTGGGATCATGAGGGGAGTTGAAAGTACTGAACTGGTGGCAATCAAAATCTTTCAGCAGATCTAGAAGGCACTTTCTTTGAGAGATGACCACCCCCATCAAGCTTGTAGAGTATTTCCAAACCTAGGAAATAGTGGAGGTTTCCCAAGTCTTTGATTTTAAAACTTTCATGAAGGAACTACTTCAACTCAGTGATCTCATGCATATTTGTACCTGTGATGAGGACATCATCCACATAAATGGCCACAAAAACTGAGGATGTACCATCTTTTTTGTAAAACAAGAATAGTCATGAAGTGAGTGAACATATCCTCTAGAGTTGAGAGCTTCAGCAAGTTTTTCATACCATTCCCTGCTAGGTTGCTTTAGGCCATACAAATTATTCAGTTTGCAGACCTATCCTGAAACATCAGTTTCCAATCCTTGAGGTAGGACCATGTATACCTCCTCATGTAGGTCACCATGCAAGAATGCATTATTAACATCCAACTGAAAATGTCCTATTTCTGTTTAACTACAGTAGCAATAAGAGTTCTCATAGTTGTCATATTGACAACTGGTGAATATGTCTCAGTGTAATCTATTCCAAGATGTTGAGTGTACCCCTTCACAATCAATATAGCCTTAAACCTTCCTATGAAACCATCATTCTTGTGTTTAATCTTGAATACTCATTTGCATCCAATAGGTTTCTTCCCAGTGGGTAAGAGGACTAAGCTCCATGTATTATTTGCATGTAAGGCCTCAAACTCTTGTGTTATAGCTGCTTGCCAAGAAGGATACATAGTTGTTTCTTCATAAGAACTAGGTTCACTGTCAAGACAAATGTTTCTCACAAACTGCTGACTATCAGGAACCAAGGCATTGGAGACTATATGATTATGTAGGTAGAAAGAATTGTGGATAATGGATGAAGCAGTAGCAGGAGTTGTGGTAGTTGGAGATTGAGATGGTGTATGTGAGGACTTCAGAGAAGGTAACTTATGGACATAGTCATTTAAGTAAGAAGGAACTTCGTGTGTCTTGTGGGACTTCCTAGGTTCTACTATGGAGGCTTGCAAGGGTGCAGGTTGTTGTAGGGATGCAGGTGGTGATGGTAAGGGAATGTTGACGGGTGAAGGTGCATGAAGTTGGGTGTTATGTGGTCCATTAGTATCAGGTGACAGATCAGAATACATCGTATTATCAATCTCATGATTAGTCTGTGAAGTGTCTGACAAGTGCAAGTGTGGATTATCATGGATGTCAACAAAAGGTATAGTTTCAAGTACATATGGAAACTTTCCAGAATTAATAGAAAAAGTGAAAGGAAAAACAGATTCACCGAAAACCACATCCCTAGAGATAAGTATTTTCCTTGTGGCTAGACTTAACACTTTGTAGCCCTCTGTACTAAAAGGATAGCCAATGAAAATATGTGGAGTGGCTTTGGGGTCAAATTTAGTTCTCTGATTCTTGGGAACAGTGGGACATCATAAACATCCAAAACTTTTCATGTGGGAATATACAGGTCTTTGTTCGTGCAATAGTTCAAAAGTAGATTTGTTTTTAATGAGGGGACTTGGAAGTCTATTTATCATGTAGGTTGCTGTGAAGAGACATTCTCCCCAATATTGTATTGGTAGTTTGGATTGGAAAAGGAGAGCCCTGGCTATTTCAAGGAGGTATTTGTGCTTTCTTTCCACCATACCGTTATGTTGTGGTGTGTATGGACATGATCTCTGATGAAAAATTCCTTGGGATTGAAAAAAAACTTGATGTTTCAGAGTTTGTGAATTCTAGGCCATTATCTGACCTGATCTGTTTCACAAAAGTATTGAACTGGTTATGTACCATGGTCACAAAGGCCTTTATGACTTGTAAGATGTTGCTTTTGCAACTTAAAAGGTGGATCCAAGTGGCTCTACTATAGTCATCAACCAAATTAAGGAAGTACTTGTAATTGTCATGTGTAGCTACATGATATGGTCTCCATAGGTCAACATGGACTAGATCAAATATTGCACTGGAACTGGTTGTGGTTTTGTTAGGAAAAGGCAATCTAGTTTGTCTAGCCATTGGGCATATGGAATAAAGAAATGGTTGTTTGGGTGAGAAATTTACAGGAATTGGCATTCATTTCATCTTTACAAAGGGCACATGACCTAGCCTATTATGCCACAACAAATCTATATAATCACAGTGAGATGCAACATTTTATGAAGAAGATGAAACACTATCTTTATTAATTGAAAACATGTTACTTACAATGGGAGAATTACATGAGTGAGAAAGAGAATGACAAGAATAGTGCATTTTATCAACTAGATTGGAGTTAGAAGGAAAAACAGAATTAGAAAAACAACTCTCTGATTCAGAATTGATGTTCCCTTTCTTGAGACAGTTTGAGCATAGGAGATAGAGTCCATCATGCACATTACCAATCTCCAGAGGCCTCTTCAGTGAAGGGGCCTGTAACAGACAAGCAATCTTATAAAACAAAACAACACCCTTAGGAGCCGTTTGGTTACTGATTAGAGTTATGCAGGTATTAGTTATGCAGGGTTTAGTTATGCAGGTATTAGTTATGCAGGTATTAGTTATGCAGATACTAATTATGCATGGTTTAGTTATGCAGGGTTTAATTATATAGGCATTAGTTATACATGATTTACTTATGTACAAATTACAATACAGTAAACTAATTTTTATTTCTTAATTCCAAAAATGTTTAGCGAGCTAATATTTATTATATCCATTAAAATAAACAACTATCTTAATAACACATTAAAATTTAAATAAATGTCAATAGCTAAAAACACTAAAGTAAATAACAAATAACTAAAAGCAGTTAATAACTAAAAGCAGTTAAGTAATTTGTATTGAATAGGATAAGTTATTAAGTAAATAAGAAATAACTAAAAATATTATAATACATGTATTGGCCGTGCGTTGCAAAGAAACTAAGTAAAGAACTAATTACAATTAACCGGCACTATCTTATCGCCAAAGAAAATAATTAATAAAAAATAAAGCAAAGAAACTAAGTAAAGAACTAATTACAATTAACCGGTAATATTTTATCGCCAAAGAAAATAATTAATAAAAAATAAAGAAAGAAACTAAGTAAAGAACTAATTACAATTAACCGGCACTATCTTATCGCCAAAGAAAATAATTAATAAAAAATAAAGCAAAGAAACTAAGTAAAGAACTAATTACAATTAACCGGCACAATCTTATCGCCAAAAGAAAATAATTAATAAAAAATAAAGCAAAGAAACTAAAAATAATTAAGCAACTATCAAGACAAAAATAAATAATAACTTTTTTAAAAGCACACATAATTAAAAAAAATTAAAAGTTAATTAATAAGGGTAAATATGTAAATATATTATTTAATCTATGTATAACTAATACCCACATAACTTATTCCACCTTCTACCCTGCATAAAATTATACATAGATTTCCTCATAAGTTATGTAAGTATTAATTATGTGGATTCACTAAAACAAACATTGTATAAAACTAATGCAGGAATAATTTTTATACAACATTTTAAACCTACCAACCAAACACCGTATAAAATTAATACATAAATAACTTTTATACAATATTTAAAAACCTATCAACTAGGGGTGGGCATTCAATTCTTCGGTTCGGTTTTCTTAAATTTCGGTTCGGTGTTCGGTTTTGAAAAAATGTGCACCAAATACCAAACCAAAATATTTCAGTTCGGTTTTTAATTCGGTGTTTTTAAAACGATTTTTCGGTGCAAGCAAATAAAAAATAAAGTGAAAATTAAATTATCAAAACGTTTAACTAAAGATAAAAGTTGAAAATTCGAAATAATCAATTAACATATTTAATAGTTAAAGTTTCCAACAAAGAACTAAAGAAGTTTTTTTTTCTCTTTCCGATTTTTTGTTTCAACAAACACTCTTTGTAATAACAGCCAACAATTTAAACCAAGAATTCAACACTTGAAATTTAAAAGTTAAAACAATACAAAGTTAAAAATGCCTTAATATTCAACTTCATTCAAATAAAAAACAATAGGAGTCACAACTCACAAACACAAGTTACCAAGTATATAATTAATAAAATTAAAATATTATTTTAAATTTAGTTAATAAAATTTCGGTTTTTCGGTGCACCGAATTTTTCTTACCCTGACACCGAATACCAAACCAAAAAACAGAAATTTCGAAAAAAAAACACCGAAACCGAACCGAAAAACCGACACCGAAAAACCAAATTAATTTGGTTCGGTTCGATTTTTCGGTTTTCGATATTTATGTGAGTATTAGTTATGTAGAATTACAAAAATATAACCAAAC
This sequence comes from Solanum appendiculatum, assembly GCA_018342035.1. NCBI lineage: Eukaryota > Viridiplantae > Streptophyta > Magnoliopsida > Solanales > Solanaceae > Solanum > Solanum appendiculatum. The sequence continues at coordinate 5,947 of JAGDQO010000784.1, forward strand.
ATTGTATAAAACTAACACAAGTATAACTTTTATTCTATTTACAAACCAAACATGGTATAAAAATTAATACATGAATAACCAAGTTATTCATGTATTAACTTTGCCCTTATCCAGTAACCAAACGGCCCCTTAGTGTGTGAAGTCAAGGAATTGATAGCTATGAGATTGTATTTGAAGGAAGGCGCTAGTAAGACCTTATACAGAGTGATCTGAGATGATAATACCACATTATCTACTTCGATTACCTTCACACTGTAACCATTAGGCGGTTTCACTAGTAAAGGGTAAGGCAATTGAAGGATGTTTATGAGATGTTGTCTATTAAAAGTCATGTGATGAGATGCTTCTGAGTCTAGGATCCATAAGTCAGCCTTTTCTTTAAAACATCCACTAGACAGTTTATCAAAATTCATAGAAGATGAGCAAGCAATGGTACCTGTAAAGTTGGCTCCACTAGTTTGAGTGTCACTGTGTGTACCAGAATTGCTGAAGTGTTGCAGCATGTCCATCAATTGATCATATTGTTCCTTGGACAGATGTGTTCCCTTGTGATTGTCATATGGTGGTTCCTCACTTTTGATAGGGCACATATCAGAAGATATTCCATGGGCGTTTGCAGCAATTCATTTCCCCTTGTTGAATCTGTTATGTTGTTGTACCCATTAGTCATGTTCCTTTGAGTGTTTGCAGGTGGGATGTATCCATAGTTCCTCTGGTTTTATGGGTTGTTCTGATTGATCTAGCCTTGACTTGTCTGAGAAAGGTATCAATGTAACTTGTAGCACTTGTCTTTTGTGTGTCCTAGTTTCTTTCAATACTCACAAAAAGATCTAGATCTACTAGTGCTGGCAATGTTAGTATTGGTGTTGGGATTAGGATTGGCTGTGAAGTTTGTTTTGAAGTTTCTAGTGCCTGAAGTACTTGCAGCTAGAGAAGTAGGTTCAGCAAACATCTGATTATGTGGCCTAATCTCCCTTTGTTTCTCCTCCTGCATAAGAAGTGCAAATGCTTGTCCCATAGAGGGTAGATGAGTCATCATAAGAATGCTCCCTCTTATTATTGTATAAACCTCATTCAACCCCATGAGAAATTGGATCAAGCGTTTGTCCTGTTCAGCCTTATACATGAGATCTTTGGCACCACAGGTGCATCGACAGTTGCATATGTGATTAGCTGCTAAGGTGCTAAGTTCTTCCCACAATTTCTTCATTCTGGTGTAGTAACCAGTAATGTCCAAGACACCCTGACTTAAATTATTTATCTCTTTCTAAATTTGGTACAATTTTGTTCCATTGGTTTGATCATATCTATCGTCCAGTTCCTTCCAAAGTTCCTCCGAGTTGGCCACATATTCAACACTATCTGCGATATCCATTGAAAAGGAATTCAGAATTCATGAGGTTATCATATCATCACACCTCTCCCATTGACGAACCGTCGTTGATGGGCCAGCAACTTTTGGGTATTCACCAGTGGCAAAACCCAATTTATTCTTCACGAAAAGTGATCTCAAAACACTCCTCCTCCATGAGCGATAACCAGTACCATCAAAGAGAACGGGGGCTAAAGTGAAACTAGGGCTATCATAAGGATGAATATAGAGAGGATTACCTGCATCGATCATTGTTACAGTAGTAGAAGTCGTGGTTGGAGGATCAACAGCCATATCGAGCAAATGTGATTACTCGAGAAAAATTACAGAGGGAAATACCGTCGATTTGGGAGAAGAAGCCTTTCGAAGCAGATCTGGATGAAAATCAATTGAAATAGAGAATGAAAATGTAGAGAAAAAAAACTCAACAATGCGGAAGTGAAAGAGCAGAATCAATATGCTCTGATACCATATGAAATCTGAGAGTTCATCTCCATTGATGAGAGCTCAGATCTCCTTGCAAGGAGAAGGGGAAGAGAAACAGAAAAACTGATAGAGTGTGAACTGTAATTTCTGATAATCAAAACTGATTCTATTCAATGATAGAAACACGTTTATATACATTCATGAAAATATCCACTCAGCTAACTACCAATTATGATAGCTAATCAATTCAACTAACAGTAATTACAGTAACTTACTCTAACTAAGTCCAATAACTAACTATGACTCAGCATTACAAAATAAATATCTTGGTTCAACATTTACTCTATGTATTTGATTATGAATTCAATTTATTTTTATTTTTTTGTACATATATTTTCAGAAAAAAATTCTTTCACTTTTTGGGTTATTGTTTAATTTTGATATGAAACAAATATTTAAAAAAAAATTCTCTGAGAGATAGAAAGAGTTTGAGGATGCCATTGAAGGAATTTAAGTTTGAAAAAATTGGCGGAAAGTAATAGCTGAAAAAATGAAGAAAAAGAGAAAAATAAAATGAAAAATTGATTAAATAAGTCTTTACGCGTTGATTTAATAAGTGTATTATATTCACCGTGTCATGTAGTGAAAAGTATCAAAATGACAAAATAGATCCAACGTAAAATGTTTAAAATAAACAAAATCTAACTAAGATGTCTAAATAAAAATTGATGCCAATTTTAAATGAATTTCGCCATAATTCTATTATCTGGTCTTTCTTTAAATCAACTTGTCACTTGAGCAATGCGTACGCAAATAAATATGGGAATGTTGTAATGAAATCGTAAATTCGTAATCATCAACGTAGGGCTGCTGAAATTAAAATATACTATTAGGAATTAAACAAGAAATTAAAAGGACAAAAAATATACACTCCCTCACTTTATGTGAAACTGAAAGGTGTTCGATTGAGACACAATTTGAAAAGTTATGAAGAAAAAAAAAAGACTTTTATAAATTATGGTCTAATATATTATAAATATTATATAATTATAAATTATTTATTAAAGATAAAATAAATATAGAATCTTAAATTGTCAACTAGACTCTAGTCTATCACTCCTTTCGAGACTTACCAAGAGGTACTTAAGGCCATTTAATTTCCTTTTGGAAAATTTTTTAATGTCAAGCATTAAGCTTAGATATGACAAAGGTTAATATTTTTATTTTATTTTTAATTTTTTCATAATATAGGGATAAAACTTTTATCCTTCGTAAAAGAAGGGTTAGGAGATTAGTGAGATCACTATCTACAAATTAATTCCCACACAAATTGAAACAAGTAATTTAGTTAACAAAAAAGTTGACCTTGTCATATTTGAATCTAATAGACGTTATGTGATTTTTTTTCCAAATGAAAAGGATCCTTAGCCCAATTAGGAAGTTGTTGGAAGGAGTTGAACACAAAGAAAGTTTGGCTAATGTTAGTCATCTTTGTCAAGTGATCTGCAATCGTGTTGACCTCATTAAACCAGCGTAAAACTTTGACATTAGTTTGTTTCATCATGTAATGTTGAGCTTGATCGTTCCTTTTTCCAAGACTATTATCTTGTCCTTGTGTGTAGAAACTTAATTATGAGGAAAGATTAAGTTCCCTTCTTATTTCTCCTCCTCAAAATAAAATTTCCTTGGTCTATTGGAAAATTTATTTCTAATTAAAAGACCCTATATTATACTATGAGTTTTAATAATTTGATGTTTAGTGTCCTTACTAATGTGTGTTTAGTATCCTTCTAAAAACTAGAAACAAAAAGAATTAGTAGGTGCTTTCAAATTTGTTAGTTATTTGAATTGAGTGTTTGCTTCAAGTGATCTCTCATTTACTTTAAAACTTGAAAAATATTCAACGTTTAATGAACATTAGAATTTATTAATAGATCCCAAAAATTAAGAATATATTTAATTTGTTCGAATAAAAATGGAAGAAAAATCAATATGGAGTTCAAAATGCTTTGAGTCATAAGATAACATGAATGGAGAGCTTCAAACTTGGAGTTGAAGAAAATTGAATGGAGACATTCAGAGCTTGAAGATGAATTGAATCGTCAATTAATATTATTAAGTAAATAAAAGTATATTTTCTCTCTTTTAACTTATTAGAAATCTATAATTAAAATATTTAAAAACCTACTTAATATATAAATAATTTTATAATATTCAATAATTAAATTGTCCTTTCTAGAATTTCGAACTCATGAACTCGAAAAATTATGAATCCGCCCCTAGTTCCTTCCATCCCCAAATGATGTATTGATTACTCAAACTGAACTACTCCTTATAACTATCTGACACTATATATTGATGTTTTGTTGAAGCAGAGTAGCTAAAGAACAGCTCGGAAGAACTGATAACAAAATCAAGAATATTTATCATACACATTTAATGCAATTATAAGTTTTAGGAACATTTCTAAAATAATAGATTTAACGGCAATTAAATTAGTATCGCTAATTAATTACCGCTAATTATTTTTGATGTACTGTGGATCACAAAAGGCCTTGTTAGCTACTAATTGTTCAATTCAAGTTTCTTGCCAGTCTTCTGATGATCGATCATTTGATTTCGAATAGACTGGGATTGCAGTTGTGTTTGTAGAGTCCTAAATTCCTAATAATAAACTACAATATAATTAATATGCTAATCAAGTTGTTGAGTCATATTCAACCAAAAAAAAATAATGAAATCACATAAAACATTATTGTAAATAAATAAGTCATAATAAATATGATTATAATTTTAAAGTATTAACTTATTTTAAAATAAGTCTAATAACATGACTAAACATTAAAGAAAAATTAAAATTAAGTTATGCATTTCAATTGTCCAAATCAATGTAAACTAAAGAACAAATATTCAATATTATTGTTATTCTTACGGTTGAATTGATTTTTTTGTACTCAATATTCAATATTCAATGTAAACTAAAGGATTATGATTCAATTTAATAATAGTAATACTGGAAGATTTGATGATAGATCTACAATATATTCTAGACAATCCTTCTCAGAATTAAGAAGACCGATGGTAAGTCATATTTCTCCAATTGAGCCAGTTTATAAGATGGCTAGAAATCGAGCAGCTTCTTTGCATACTTTGTCAACAAATAAGCCAGAGTATAAGGGAAAAGCTACTGAGGTAATTAAAGTTGATCCTCAGACGAATATTGTGAAGGTTGTTAATACGCAGGGTGATATTCTCACTGCTTCTCAGATAGGTGATATACCTACAAATTCCGAGATGGGATTAGATAATGACAGTTTTTAAATGATGTCACACCAAATAGATTTTAGTCCTGGTTCACAGGCAAGAAAATATATTCAAGAAGAATTTTTCTCAAAGAAATGGAATCAGTTTAAAACTTGGTTTTTTACTTTTTATAATAAAGAAGATATGCATAATATTTCTCAAGAATTCTATGAAACTTGTGCATTGCATAATCAAATTATGTATTTTGTACCTTGGTTTATAACAACTTATATTCCATTATATATAAATGTTTTGGAAAGATCATATAAAGATGGGAGTGGAAAAATTGTAAAAGTTATTTATCCTCCTCAATCATCTTTTGTTTTGCCAAATAATACTGGTATAACTTTTGAAGCTTTTCAAAGATTTATTGATAAAGAGGTTGCAGAAGTAACCATAGTTGAAATAAATAAAATTATTTCTCAAAACAATTATTTGGGTTTATATGTTAAAGTGCTTGGTGAACAAATTAGTTCTCTTGACAAAAAATTAGATAATTTGTCTTCTTTAATAAAGGAAATTAGTAATAGCAAAAAGACATCTGATCTAGCTTCTACTTCTAAAGAGATTCCAGATGCTCCAGTTGTTGTTGCTAATATTCAAAGGCCCCCTGAAATACAGGGATTTAAATTTAAAAAATTAAATGATTTAGAAGAACTTCTTGATGAAAAATTTAAAAAATTAAATCAAAAATTTGGTAATTTAAGTCTTCAACCAATTAATCTTTCTGAAGATTTTGCAGAAAAGATTGAAAAATCTGGTGATCATAAAGAAGAGATATTTTCTGAAATTAATAAATTAAAAAGTTATTTTAAAAATAATAAATTTGCTGATAAACCTCGGATGCAGACTTATTATTATAATAGACCAACTCCTCAAGATGTTCTTATTGAGGAAAGAGATTGGAATCAGACAAACACTTCTTAGAGTGGATCTGAAATATATGAATGGAATTTGGATGGGTTAACAGATAGACAGTTAACTATTTTGGTTCATCGGATATTGATGTACGCAACAATTTGCAAAAGTGTTAATAACACAGATAGAAATATTTGTAAAATGATTGTTGCAGGTTTCACTGGTCAATTAGAGGCTGGTGGGATAATTATTTATCAGTTGAAGAAAAGGCTATGATTGTAAATGCTAGAGCAACAGATGGAGGTGTTGATAACTTAGGTATGGCTCTTGTGGCTAATAGAGAAGATGTTGTTTATACTCTTGTTCTTACAATTTTAGAACATTTTAATGGTCGTTATACTAATCAGCAGGAAACTATTAGAACTTTGCTGAATTGTCTTAGATGCAGGACATTAAGTGAATTCAGATGGTATAAAGATACTTATTTAAGTAGGGTCATGGAACTGCCCGAAAACAAATATTCTCATTGGAAAGCTAAATTTATAGATGGGCTACCACCATTATTTGCAGAATGGGTAAGGAAAGTTTTGCGAGGAAATTTGATAGAAATTCCATATAATGATTTAACATATGGAAAATTAGTAGGAACATGCACACAAGAAGGATTGAACTTGTATAATGAATTAAGATTATCCAGACAACTCAAGATGGATAAGTTAAAGGAAAGAAATCAAATGGGAGATTTCTGTGTGCAGTTTGGGTTACCAGATATTTCTAGGAAAAACAAAAGAAAAATCGTTCAGATGATAATCCGTATAAGAAAAGAAGATCTAAAGAAGAAGGGGAAGCTAGAAAAAGCTACCGAAGAGAAAAGAGATTTGCCAAAAATAGATCTAAAAGAGATTTGGCAAAAATCAAATGTTATAAATGTGGAAAGTATGGACACATTGCTCCAAATTGTAAGCTTGAAAAGATTAAAGCATTAGAATGGGATGATGAGTTATATGATAGAATTCATGGTTTGTTATACACTTCTGGTTCTGAATCAGATTATGGTTCGGTAAGTGAATCAGAAGAAGAAGTTGATTTACTTGACTTTTCAGATGATGATAAGGTTTGTGATAATGATAATACTTGCAGTACTTGTCAAGATGATAATTGTGTTTGTGAAAATGATGAATTTTATAAATTGCAGTCTCAATTTCAAGATTTAAATGTCAATACTATCACTTCTGATAATGTGATAGAACTTATGAAAGAGGTAACTGATAGTAAGCTTCGGGAAAAAATTATTGGTCTGGCAGACACGTCTGGATCAAGTTCTTCAAAAAATTTTGAAAAACCCAGAAACTTTGAGTATCAGGCTCCTTATTCAATAAATGAGGTTAATAATCGGTTAAATAATAAATTAAATGTTCCGGTAAGAGATTCTTCTTTTGATGATTTAAAATATGAGATTGAAAATCTTAAAAAAGAGATTAAATCTTTGAAACAAAATCAAATGATTTGTGATCATAGGATATCTCAGTTAGAGAAATTTAATTCTTTAACTGAAGTATCTAATGACAAAGGAAAAAATATTGTGGTAGAAGAAGAAGAACCACAAGAAGATTTTGAAAAAATCAATTCAGAAAATAATTCTTTTTTTGGAATGATGCAAGTTATTACTGCTCATAAATGGTATGTTAAATGTACTATTTTAATTGATAATAGTTTTTCTATAACTGATATTGCTATGATTGATAGTGGTGTAGATGTTAGTTGCATTCAAGAAGGATTGGTTCCTTCAAAATATTTTCAAAAAACTACTCATACAGTTAAATCTGCTTCTGGACATGCTTTAGATATAAAGTATAAATTGTCTAATGTAAGTATTTGCCAAAATAAAGTGTGTATTCCGCATTTTTTCTTTTTGGTAAAAAATCAGTTATATCCTCCAATAATACTTGGAACTCCATTTATAAATACTATATATCCCTTTACTCATATTGATTCGAAAGGATTTTCTGCAGGAACTGATGATAAGAAAGTTAGTTATACTTTCATTACTGATCCTATTTCGAAAGAAATAAGTGCTTTAATTGATATGAAGCAAAAGCATGTTGATACTTTGCAATTAGAATGCGATAGTATGAATATATTTGAAACTTTAAAATCTGTGAAAGTTCAAGAAAAAATTAAATTAATATCTTAGCAACTTTCTGTTGATATTTGTGCTGATCACCTTAGTGCTTTTTGGGATCGAAAAAGGCATATAGTTACTCTTCCTTATGAAGAAGATTTTGTAGAAGAAAATATTCGTACTAAATCTAGACCTTGTCAAATGAATGCAGAATTAGTTGAATTTTGCAAAAGGAAAATTGATAATTTGTTACAAAAAGGTTTGATAAAACCTTCTAAATCTCCTTGGTCTTGTACTGCTTTTTATGTTAATAATGCAGCTGAAAAGGAAAGAGGTGTCCCAAGATTGGTGATAAATTATAAACCTCTTAATAAAAATTTAAAATGGATTTGTTATCCCATTCCTAATAAAAGAGATTTATTATCCAGATTATATGATACTAATATCTTTTCAAAGTTTGATTTAAAATCAGGTTATTGGCAAATTCAGATATTCAGAGAGCATTCTTATAGAACTGCATTTAATGTGCCTTTTGGTCAATATGAATGGAATGTTATGCCATTTGGTTTGAAAAATGCGTCTTCTGAATTTCAGAAAATAATGAATGATATTTTTAATCCTTATATGGATTTTATTATTGTTTATATTGATGATATTCTTGTTTATTCTAAAACATTTGAAATGCATATTAAGCATTTAGATATTTTTAAAAGGGTTGTGATTCAAAATGGTTTAGTTATATCAAAACAAAAAATGAATTTATTTCAAACCGAAATAAGATTTTTAGGGCATCTTATTTGTCAAGGTAAGATAACGTCTATTCAGAGGTCTATAGACTTTGCATCAAAATTTCCTGATATTATTTCAGATAAAACTCAATTATAGAGATTTTTGGGGAGTTTAAACTATATTTCTCCTTTTTATAAAAATTTGTCTAGAGACTTGGCTCTGTTATTTGATAGATTAAAAAAATGTTATAAAGAACCTTGGACTGATAGTCATACTAATTTAGTTAAATTTGTTAAACAAAAAATTAATGATTTGCCTTGTTTAACACTTGCTAATCCTTCATGGCAAAAGATTATAGAAACTGATGCGTCAAATATTGGTTATGGTGGAATTTTAAAACAAGTTAATCCCCATGACAAGACTGAATATTTAATTTGTTTTCATTCTGGGAAATGGACTGAAGCTCAGAAGAAATATGCTACGGTAGCACATGAAATGCTTACTATTGTTAAATGTGTATTAAAATTTCAAGATGATTTATATAATCAAAAGTTTTTAATAAAAACTGATGCTCAAGCAGTTAAATTTATGTTTAATAAAGATTTTAAACATTATGCTTCAAAATTGATATTTGCTAGGTGGCAAGCACAATTGACACCTTTTGATTTTGAAATTCTTTATAAGAAAGGAAGTGAAAATTCTTTACCAGATTTCTTATCAAGAGAATTTTTACAATGAATTCCTCTTACATAAATGTTTTTATAAATAACCCTTGTGTAATAGCAATTTTGCAGGTGATAAAACTTCCTAGAGATGTAAAGGAAGTAATTATTGATAAGATTATTAATGATATTGTTAGAGAAGATTTCTCTATCTTTAATTATGATGATAAATCAGATGAATCAGATGATTATGTTTATGATAGATTTATTTATGAAGACTTATCAGATGATTAAATATTATGATTGTAGGATGGAATCCTCTAGTTCTAGAGGAAAAGGTAGAGGAAGAGGGGGAAGATTTCCTCCGTCTCAACAGAGATCATATTCTCAGGCGTCTTCATATGGATTTTCTTCTCAGACTTCTCCAGTGATACAAATGGGAAGAAGGACTTTGGTGAATGAGAAGATTTCTCAAACAACATCATCAATACATCTGGAAGATATTCCAGAAAATGATCCTTTATATGCTCAAATACAAGCATATTTAGAAAAACAAAAGCAAAAAGATACTTTTGCTTCAATTGCACAAGAGGACAATGATGATATCAAGTCTTACGAAAGAGCTAGCAAAAGAGAAATGATATTTCTTGTGGAAAACTCTGAAATTCAGAGAAAAGATGAGCCGTGAAAGATATTCCAAAGGTATTTGATTAATAACTTATATTACTCGGGGGAATCATATAAAACCCGATCGTATTATGAAACGATTCTAAAGGAAACAGGTAGTGCAGATTTTCAGCACTTTTCGGGTTATAATTCGAGTGAAAATGTTTATAACTTTTTCAAAATAATTATTAAGCAGGTGATAACAATTGAAGAATGGGGAATATCTACCATGAAAGAATGGCAGATAAGCCTTAATAATGCTAAGATGAGTTTCACTTATTGGGATTATATTCAGGCGTTTGATAAAGTTCTTTATTATAACAATGAGAGACACAAACATACTTGGTTTGTGAAGATTTGTGCGAAGATATTCGGACAAACTCTACCCAATTGGTTTTTACAATGGTGGTCATACCACGGTCCTACAGTCAAGATATTGCCTGAACCATTTCTTAAGTTATACAAAGAATGGGTAAAAGTATCTCCAAAATTATCAGAGATTTACCAAACAGATCATATCTGTTATTTGGATTATATTGACCAAATTTATTTCTTTATTGAATTTTCTATTCCTTGGATCCACAAATGGACCCCTGAACTGGATTTTACTCCTGAACAAATCCCTTGTTTATACAGGGTATTTTACAACAATTTCTGGGATAAACTCATTAAAAGAGACCCAAAAACAAAGGCTTTATATGGCCAGGAATTAATTGATGAAATTAAAACAAGAATTCCGGAGTACTCAAAAACTCCTATGAAAGAGATAATTGATGATAGTTCAGTACGACTTATGGCTCGTCGTATTTCAGTACAAGAAGGAAATTAATATGAAATGATCGAGAGATATCTTGAAGAAGTAAAAAGAAATTTACTTCAAACAATCAATCAATTTGACAAATCTGACACTTCAATGAGAAGTGAAACCAGTAATGATGATACAGTGGCCACAGATGCTCAGCCACTAGAACCAGAGGACGTAATGACCGAAGACTTCTTGAAAAGGGCAGAAAAACTGATTAGAGAAATCAGAGGAAAAGACAAAGAGTAATAGCTGCCAGGGACCACAAAGAGTAATAGCCGCCAGGGACCCAATGAAACAGTAGATTTACTGTAACAAGGCACTAGAAACAGTGCAAGGACCCAGATGTGGGACCAGTACTGTACATAAAGTAGATTCTAGTTTTTGCTATTTATAGGACTTCACCTTCAGTAGAGAAGGCAGGTTTTTTTTTGGTTTTCAGTTTTATTTCTCTCTCTAGATTGTAAAGTTTTCTTGTTTATATATCTAAATATATAAAATCTTCAAGCTTTTGGAGGCAATCGGCGGAGTTTAAGCCGAAGGTATTTATTTTTAGTAATATTATTTCTGTTCTAAGACCGGACGATGTCCGGCTAAGTTAATTCATATCTATATTAAATATCTAACTTTTGAACTATGTTAACTATGAAAATCCCTAGGCTCTGATACCATATTACAGATTCGTTGGTTGTCGGGCGGTAATCCGCCATAACAACTTTAGATCTCGCAATTGAAGTACCCGTACAAGGGACCATACAATCGAAATATAAAATAAATTTTGTCTAATCATGATGACTGTATGGATTGAACCTAAAGTTCTTTTACCCGAGCAAAGGGCCTGTCTAAATTTAAATACTATTTAGAGTAGTTCATTAACCAACAGGTTCTGACCGGGATATTTCTGCCCCTTCTTTAACTCCTTTTAACGGGGACTTACACTTCCCAGCTTTGCTAGTTGGAACCACTAAAAACAGTACCTTAAATCTGACTGTACCACCATCTCGAAACCAAGTCAAAATGATCGGATCAAAAAGTTTATATCATACTTAAACTGAGTCTAGTGTATTTTCATAGTTAACATAGTTCAAATCATTAAGAAATAACATGACTAAACATTAAAGAAAAATTAAAATTAAGTTATGTATTTCAATTGTCCAAATCAATGTAAACTAAAGAACAAATATTCAATATTATTGTTATTCTTACGGTTGAATTGATTTTTTTGTTAGCATTAGTATTTGATTGATTTTGATTTGATCTTTTTTAGATTTACTAATATTTATGGACTATAACCTTTTATTGGACCATTCAAAATTTTAAGTCAAACTTGAAATAATATGTTAAAAGATAAAAACTATGAGAAAATATAAAAAATATTTATAAATTATATCAAAGTAAATACTTTATGTATAAAATAAATTTTAAAAATTATATATATAATGTGAGGTTGTTTTAGTCTCAAATTGACTTTTTAAAGTAGAACTAAATCAACCCAAATATAGTTGGAATTTTTTTCAATACTAAATCACTAATCAAGCTTCTTTTTCTCAATTTAACTCAATTTATGATTTAATCATGTAATTTTCGATTCAATTATATTCACTCCTAATTATCGCTATAATGAGGTTCGACAGTATTAGTAATGAATTTTTTTCCTTCTTGGGAAATTATATAGTACGGAGTATTATTCCTTGGATGGTTTTGGATTTAGCTAATTATTTGTCTTTTTTTTGGATTTTTTTTATTTTATCATCGGCCACTACACATCATTGATAGGATATGTTATTGACAAGGAAGGATTCTATATTTAAAAGGAAAATTATGCGACTAAGTAAATATATATTATTTAATTATTTAATTTAGTTATAGTTAGAAAATATTATTGTTTGCCAATAACATTTAATGCTATTTATGTACCACTTTCGATTTTGTATATTCAAAAGATATTATCATATTTTTTATTTTCTCATAATACAAAGTAAACTTTCTTTCTCTCCATAATCTTTTTACTGATTTTTCTCCTTAATTCACTCAAGCACAATGAGATTTCAAATTTCAAAAATTTTATGTCTTTCTCTCATATAGTGGGAATCCGTGCCTGGCCCAATACATGTTATTTTTTCAATCGTAATTTATGTGACACAGTTAAAATTTTAAGAATCATCTAAATTTTTATTTAGCTTTTAAATATTTTAAGTTGTTAATATTGTAATTTATATTACTCCTTACATAATTTTCATATAATGTATATTACTCCCTATGTCCCAATATACGCGACACATATAGAATTTTAAAAGTCAATCAAATTTTTAAGTGTTTTTCAAAAATCTCAAGTTGCTAATTATTGTGATTTATAGTTTTTTTTTTACATTATTCTCAAATAATATATGTTACTTATTTTATTTCAATTTATGAAGCATCAATAAAATTTTAAGAATCAATTGAATTTTTTACCTATCTTTTAAAATATAAATATTCTAATCACTGTGATTTATAAAAAAAATTTCCATAATTTTCAAATATTCAAAAAATTAAAAACATAAAATAAATAAATAAAATTTAAATTTTTTAAAATTACATAAATATCCTCAATTAAAAGCACATACGTCGATGGAGAGACGCCTGCTTCTACACTTTTAAGACTTCTCCCTATAGTATTAGTATTAATTGGCAAAAGATGATGTTGGCTCATATATGTGGCAAACGATCCTTTTGGAAAAATTTCTAATAAGCTTAGATATGATAAAGATTAATTTTGTTTGTTGGTTAATTAATTTTATTTAGCTTCCTATGAATCGTGGTGTTGAGCTTGACCATTCCTTTTTCTGTGACTATTATCTTGTCCTTGTGTTGAAAATTATGACGAAACATTATATAAAAAAATTGTTTGAATTAATTTTTGACTTATTTTTATTATTTTAATTTTAAAATAAGTATTTATAAGAATTCTTTTAATTTTATTCAAACACTTTAAAATTACTTAAAAAATTATTTTAACTTAAAACACATTAAATAAGTCAATTCAAACGAAATTAAGTTCCTTCTTACGACAAGGAAGGATCATATATTTCATATTATTGACAAAAGATGATATCCTCTCATATATGTGTGGCTGAATGTAAGCTATACAAGAAAGAAACAAAAATACAAATTCACATTTCAAATTGCCAAATTTGTTTCAATCAAAAGAGACCTAAACAAAATCACACGTATACGTCAACGCCGCCAATTTCAATCTCAACAAAAATAAGTCCGACGTCTATTATAAAATTATTTAAAGGGCATCTCAAAAATTTCATATAACTTATAAAATATTTCATTATAATTACAACAATAATTACACATCAATTGTATTGTAGTGTCTATAGATAGGGTCTCAATGTAATAATGTAGACACAACAACAATTCAATAATATTTTTTTTCAATATTTCTCACATGGTATCAGAGCCTCTATGAACTTGGTAGAGAATCAAAGAGCTTCCGCTGCCGGCGGGTGGCTATTACCCATATATGCCGCCCGTCTGGCCAATGATTATGTTAACAAAAGTAGGGCCAATGATATATGTATGAACCCCATATTCAAGAGAAGAAAACTCAGTCAGACAAGTCACCGTGCGTCAATTTCCGGTGACTTTCTAGGGTTGTTTTATGTCAACCCCATATCCATTGTTATTTGTGTAGCACCGTGCTATCTTTCCGGTGACTACTTTTTCATATTTAATTTGTGTAGCACCGTGCCAACCTTCCGGTGACTACCTTTTTCTTTCATATCTTATTTGTGTAGCACCGTGCATCTCTCCGGACTACTTGTCATATTTAATTTGCGTAGTACCGTGGATTTTTCCGAACTACTTTCACATATCTGAGTTGCAGAGCACTGTGTGTCTTTTCGGTGACTCCTCGTATTTGATTTGCGTAGTTCCATTCGTCTTTCCGGTGACTCCTCGAATCTGATTTGCGTAGGGTTGTGCCATCATTCCGACCCTACCCATATAATTTCTTTTTTTCAGTAAGGTCGTGCCATCATTTCGACCCTATCCATATTATTTCTCTTTTTCAATAGGGTCGTGCTATCAATCCGACCTTTCCTATATAATTTCTATTTTCCAATTGGGTCGTGCCATCATTCCGACCCTACCCATATAATTTTATTTCTTAGATTATGACCACTTTCAGCCATCAAATCTAATACTCTGGCGTATGAGCATGTTCCGGCCAGTTTTTCAGTGACTTTCTTGTTTAATATCAACTCGTTTATTGATTCCAACATGATCCATATACTTTATACTAGATTTTGAGCACTTTCAGGCGACCGCTGCATTGTGAAGAAGTTTATATGGAGCAACCACCTAATTTTGTTGCTCAGGGGGAGTTTAGTAGCCTTGTATGTCGATTACGTAAGTCACTCTATGGTCTGAAACAGTTTTTGCACGGTTGGTTTGGGAAGTTCAACATTGTAATTTTATCACTTGGTTTTATCAGCATTATACATCAAATTCAGTATTTCATGAGAAGACCAAGCACATTGAGATTGATTGACATTATGCATCGAATCCAGTATTTCATGAGAAGACTAAGCACATTGAGATTGATTGTCAATTTTGTGAAGTCGAGTGATCAACTTGCAAGTATCTCCACTAAGCCCCTCATCGGTCCTCATATTAATTAACATCTGTAACAAGCTAGGTACATACGACTTGTATGCACTAGCTTGAGGGGGAGTGTTAGAATAGGAATAGGTTTACATAATCCTATTTAGAATAGGAATATGAATAGAATTAGGGATAGTAAGTAGTATCCTACTTGGTAAAGGATTGTATTGTAGTGTCTATAGATAGGGTCTCAATGTAATAATGTAGACACAACAACAATTCAATAATATTCTTTTTCAATATTTCTCACAATCAATTACAAATAGATTGTAATTGGGTTCATCTCCTTGTGAATAATACTGTCCATATCGATTCATCTAAGTTATTTTCTATAGTCTGAATGCATTTTTATGTTTTTTTGCATTTTCCAATATTCGACTTAGACTTAGAGACATATTTTTCAATAATGAAGAACCATTTATCAGTGTAACATCCACTAGGCTAGTTACGTTTACTACATGCTTTATTTTGAACCTTCTAGTCTCATGTAGTTGTGGAATTAAGTAATGGAAGGAAACTGGTTTATTTTCATAAACAGAAAAATCAAACTACTCGTAAATTCATTATTATTATAAGATTCAAGAAGAACATAAAAAGGAAAAAAATAAATAGTACTTAGTACAAGGAGGCGCAAAATCTCTGAATATTTTTTACTATAGGTTATAAGCAGGGGCGGATCTACGTGTATGGGTGGGGTGCCACGGCACCCAGTGATCTCAGTTAAAACTTTGTATATATATGTGTTTACGTATAAAACATCAATATATATTAAACTTGCCACCCACTTAACAAAATTGTGAAAGGTGCCACTGGCAGAAGAGACGGTCTACCACACCCGCGTTCGAATCTTGCTTTTGGCAATATTTTTTGGCTTCGTCCAAGAGCTTCTCATCTCTTTCTTCTTTTTTTTCCTATTAATGTGTGAAGGGCTTTAGTATTTTTTTTTTCTTCCATTGGTTCTTATGTATTTGCTACTCTTTTCTAATTCAAATTGACTCCTTTTTGGTGTAATTAATTCTTAAATTTTTTTTTACTTTCTCTTTCACTAATTATTAATCTCTTGATATGAGTATTACGTGTGTATTCATTATCAATTAATGAGTACTGAATTATGAACGTCACATAAATATTACTAAGAATATATTTAAATAGCATTTTTTTTAAAAAAAGTTTTTAAAATGATGAATATTATTATGTTAGAGTTCTTTTAATTTAAAGGTTCTTCCGATCTTCACCGACTTTCTTGCTAAGTAAGATGATTGGGTTGAAACTATAATTTTTATTCTTTCTCTACTATATATCTGCAACACATAAAGACAATGAAATATGAATATATTAAGTTAACACTATTAGATGGTTTACACAAGTTCGAATTTTTAAAGTGGAAAATCCTTTTTTTCCCCAAAGTTTTAGAGAATAAGGCCTCTAATTCCTTAAAATAAAAAATTGAATTGCTTAGTTATCTCTAACCTCATAATATCTAAAAGAAAATATTACTAACATGCATGTTTGATCAATTTGTTTATAAAAATTGAAAAAGATAAATCACCCGAATTATAATCTAAAATTGAAGGAACCGACCCGTTTATCTTACGTACTTAGATATGGCACCCACGACCTCCAAATCCTAGATCCGCCTCTGATTATAAGGAATGACATGTTTCATAATATATTTATGTCAAGGTTTATAGCAGGTAGCAGTCCACTAGTAAAATTATGTCTTACAAGGTAATTTAAGTCCCATGTAATTAACGCTGGCTTACTCACGCAGTCTTTATCAGAAAATTATAATATATATATATATATATATATTATACTATAATTGAAAATTTTTAAGGAATAAGTTATACTAAGGTAATTTGTTTTCTATTTTAACACACTTGATTTTATCCATGTATACTATCAAATGGTATTAGGTTTACTTCAATAAGAAGAAATTATGCATACAATGTAAAGTCAACGTGTTGCAAGAAGGACGGAGAGATAGACTCATTATTCACGGAATTTCATGTGCTTTAAATTTCTTCTTTTTTTTTCTAAATTCAGCGTTTATCTATTTATCGACATATTTAAACAATACTAAAGTTGTGATCGTTGTACCATCTTGGTAGAGTCAAAAGAAGAAAAAGAGGTCCAATTTCGGTTGTTACCGGTCCTATCCATACTAAAAATGTCAAAATAAATACTAAAAAGTCTTCTTAATTAGGCCTTTTTCTAAGCCTTCTTAAGCATTGCATTAGTCAGACAAATATCACTAATTTGTTGCACTCTTTGGGTTTAATTGCTTACTTTAATTACTTGATAACGATGTGTTAATTTGAAACTAATAAAGAATTACGTAAATATATTTGAAGCTTTCTGAGCATGATTTACCTTAAAAAAATGTTTTGCTCAAGTAACAAGAGAGACTAAAATTTGTATTAACGGGATATGAAATAATTTATAATTCAGTAATTCATGGCCATTTACTATTTAAGTGTTTTGAAATCTACATATTCCATAATTATTTACTCTCTTTACGGAGTATTAAAGTTGTGAATAAAATTTTCAAGGGAAATGTTTATTCTCTTTAATAAATAAATAAAAAAACATAAGAATATTCGTTTGTAATTTTACTTTTGATTTTTAGTTAATTCATTTTAGTATATTTTGTCATGAATATATATACCTTATGTTTTTCAAAATGTAAACGGTTAACACCCTTTGCTTGTCAAACGAAAACATTATTGAATATTGTGTAGTATTTCTATTTTATAAGAGTTTATCTCCAATTAAGTCATCATATAATGGGTGTCTAGAGATTATTTGTCCTAATTTTATAATATTGTAAATTATACTCTCCATCCCTTCAAATATAATGAAAGAGTTTGAAATATGAAGATCAAAACTCCAAAAAAAGAAGAAGAAGAAGATGAATGAAGGGATTAATCCATCTACTTGGTGAGTTTATATCATTAACATATACCCAGCTTGGAAAACCCAAGTTTTAAGAAAAAAACTTATTACTCTTTTTTGGCCTCATTTGTGTGATACAATTTGATTGAACTTATTGGGTATTTCTTTTTAAAAAAAAATATGATCCAAAAAAATCATAGACATTTGTATAACTAAAAATTATCTCATTAAGATAAACTGAGAAATTTTAAAGTCAAATTATTTTTAAACATAGAAAAATATCATTCTTTTCACGATTTATTTTTTTTTAAAAATGTATCATAAAAATTTAAAAAGTAATAATGTCATTTTAGAATAGTACTCTATTTGTCTCAATTTGTGTGGCACAGATAAATGTATATATATTCAAATTTTTAAACTTTAATCGTGAATACGAGCACAAATACTTTTAAGTTTGTTGAAATAAAATTTATAAACTTATAAATTACGTAAAAAAAAATGTTATGAATATATCACAATAATTAATAATTTAAAATATTTAACATGTATATAATTAAAAAAAAACTTGATTAACTCTAGAAATTTAAACCGTGCCACAAAACTTATGAAATAAGTAAGTAAGATATTATTAAAAAGGGACAAATTAGAAACTAGTAGTGAGGGTTGTGGATGAGGGCATTGAACTTTCTTGGAAATAAAATAAATGCTTTGAACTAATATTCCACAAGCTTGGCCAGAACCCCCCCCCCCCCCCCCCCAACCTTCCTCCTCTTTCCTTTATATATATATAAGCAATGAAGCTTTGTGAAGTATAGCTTATTACTCATATATAATAATGGCAGAACTAGGGTTCCATTTGCAACATGGCAAAAACATGGATTGTGAAAAGAAGGGTGCTTGGTCTCCTCAAGAAGACAAAAAATTGATTGATTATACCACAAAATATGGTATTTGGAATTGGAGCCAGATGCCCAAATATGCAGGTACAAGAAATCGTACCCTTATATATTTTGCTAGAGTTTGATCATAAATTTTGAATCAAATTTATAATCTTCAAAAAGTATAGCCTTCAATATCCTTGCTTTTTTTTGTTGCTTTGTTATTACTTTTAGGGTTTCACCATCACCATGTAATATATATATATACATGTATTTTATGGCATGGGTGGTACATACAGGGCTATCAAGAAGTGGAAAGAGTTGTAGACTGAGATGGATGAATTATCTAAGGCCTCAACTAAAGAGAGGACCATTTAACCTTGAAGAAACTCAAACAGTTATCAGAATGTATCAATCACTTGGTAACAGGTAACAATTAATTACCTTCATTTTCATCGTCAAAGATGTGATTAAGTAAATAAAAATGTATTCTCATTTCTCTCTATTAGCTATTAGCTATGAATTCATGACAACTCATGATCAACTAAATGATCATTCATGACGACTCAAACTAATTAAACTACTACTAATTATAATTATCCGACACTCTATTGATGTTATGTTTTATTGAAGGTGGTCAGCTATAGCTAAAGAACTGCCCGGAAGAACAGATAACGAAATCAAGAATTTCTACCACACACATTTAAAGAAGCAACTCGGAACAAAGGTTGAAGTGAAAATTAAAGAGTTGCCAAGTCTTGATTTGTTGATAAAAGAGTTGACGGATAGAAGTGTTCATTCATCTACTGAGAAATTCTGGTGGGAGCTATATATGGCAACGCACAATCTGAAGCCCTAGAACCAGAATCTACTTATTCAGAAGGTTCAATTACTTTTATGTATGTTTTTTCTTGTCCACTATTGTGTTCTAAGTTTATATCCAGCTCTTATTCATTTTCATTCTCTCGATTTTTCCTAAGTTCCTTTTTTGATTGGTGACGCATAGCATCGGTTAAATTTACTGGCGAAGATTTAATTGATCAAAGTAAATATTTAATCATGGTTTAGATAATAAATATATTATATCAATTTATTATTAAAATCATGATTAGAGATTATTTACTTTGATCAATTAAATCTTAGCCATTAAATTTATCTATATTATGTGTTATCAATCAAAGCAGGAATTTGGAGAAAACGGAAAGAATAGAAGTGAAAAGGAGCCAGATCCTTTATGAGTTTATGTTTATGTACCATAAATCTATATCTATATATACAGTATGTAGTTGCAATAAGGAATGTTTTTTTGGAGATATATTTCATCTCTCATCATGCATTCTATTAATTAGTCCTTTTTTTATTTTTCTATTTTCTTAAAGTTATTTTTACTTTTGTGCCTCAAAGTAAAAAACTAAATAAACGATTAACAATCCACGTGCTCTTACACAATTTTTGGTTCGACGTTTAGGGTATGTTTCAGTAGGAAGGAAAATGTTTTCCGGAAAATATTTTTCTAGAAAATGTTTTCCTAGAAAATGTGTTTTTGAAAAATAAGTTGGTTTCGAACTTATTTTTTCATGTTGGATTTGTGTTCTAGTGTATGCCTAATGAATGAAAAACACTTTTTTTAAAAATAAAAAAATTGCTAGAGAATAGAAAATACTTTTTTTTTAAATAGTTTATGGCCAAGAAACCAACCTCCATAATTGATCCGGCATCCAACCCCGACACCCGATTCGGGACCTAACCCCTACTCTCGACCCCAACATCCAATTCAAGATCAAGCTTTTATGAACCGGAATTCGATTTCGACGCCTGACCCCAAGATCCAAACACGACCTCGGCCAGACCCCAACACCAACCTCGACACCTGACCTCGACCCGAGACCCGACCTGACACCCAATCTGGGACCTGACTTCTACTCCCGACCCCAACATCCGATTCAAGATCAAACTTTTGAACCGGATTCCGATCTGAACACCCGATCCCGAGACTTGACCCTGACCTCGACCTCGACACCTGACCCCGACCCCCACCCCAATTCGAGACCCGAGACTTGATCTCGATTCGAGACCCAACCCCGACCAAAAACCGGATCCCGACACCTGATCTAGAATCTGACCCCTACTCTCGACCCTGACATCCGATTCAGGATCAAACTTTTGAACTGGGATCCAATCCCGACACCCGACCCCGACCTCCACCCCAATTCAAGACCCCGAACTGAGACTCGAGACTCGATCCCAATCTGAGGCCCGACCCTAACCTAAAATGAGACGGAGAGAGTAAGTTTTATTCCACATCTGTATTGAGTTAATTACTGGATGTATTTTTCACTGTTTTGTCTTGAATTCAACAGCCTTTTCCATATATAAGATTGTTCAGGTATACATTTTTCATTATCTCGATCGACTCAATCTAAATCACGTACAAATTTAACTGTACCTTTTCAGGAGTAAACAACACACATGCACTAATCTATGGACAGAGTACAGACCAACGAATAAAGTACTTTTTTAATATGCAGCAGTAGATTTTTCTTTCATAAGGTTGGATATATATACCAATAATTAAGAATTTATTGGAAGTTTCCTGGATCATATTTAAGGTCAAAATTAATTAATCTAGTAAGTTGAGTATGAAGTATGAAATGGAAAAAGAAAGAAATACCTAGCGCAGGATATATTGACCAAAAAAGAAACAACAAAAAATGATTATAATTCTAAGTAGCAAGATTTTATGAGGGGACAAAAGTTGACGTCTAAATTTGTTTTTATTATAAAGTCTTTCTTTAAATTAAACCATCTTCTTACTTGAACGTCAGGAAAGAACATCACTTGCTATTGTCATGCCCATCCCACTTAAGGATATTTCTTTGGAAAAATTACTTAAATACATATTTTATTTTATCATAATTTTAAAAATTTCTATCATTTAAAAAATTTCAAAAATCTCCTTTCGAATAAATCACTCCCCTTTCGTTAATACATCCCTATCCCCTCTCGGATACATTCATCCCCTTTCTGATATATCCCTTCCCTCTTGGATATATCCTTCCCCTCTCTGATACATCTCTCTCCTATGTATTCGGATATAATATCCCCTCTCTGATATATTCCTCCCCTCTCGGATATATCCCTTCCCTACGTATCTGGATGTCTGCTGATTTATCACTACAACAAGAACACCTTTTAGCGGCAATAAATATACACAATAACAAAGAGGGCTAAAGCCTTTACCGGCATTAGTTAAGTGTCATCGGATCCAGTGTCACTAAAGACTTTAGGGACATATACAAAGAGTGTTAATTGCCGCTAAAAGTACATATTTAGCCATAATTAAGCTATTGCCGTTAATTAATTGCCGCTAAAGATCATTTTTGATGTAGTGTATCTAGATGTCCAGTGATGTATTCAAAATTCATAAATTTTAAGGGATTCTTGTAATTTAAAAAATATTAGGAAAATAATGTAATTAGCTTTTAACACTATAAGGTTTATACTATTTCTTTTCCAACTTGTAATGAAATCATATTTGTCATGTGGGGCTACTCAAAAAGGCTCTTTACTTTTATTTGGAAATTAGTTATGAAAAATTTGTGCATGGACTCAATATTTATTCATAAAATTTTTGAAGTGATATTATAAATGATTTAAAATTATCTTAGTAGTGTAAAATAAATATCTCATAAATATTATTAATATTGATAAATATTAAGTAGTATTGATTAAATGATTTTAAATTTTTGCTCTAAAATAAATTATATACTGTATATTTTTATGGTAGTAAATAATCTCATTCTTTTTTCTCGCAAATCTAATGTGAAGAGGCTTATTAAGATGTCCACAATTAAAGTATTTTTCTTCATAGTCAATTAATTTTTCTTACTCAAAATTGTAATAAAATTTAAACAAATATTAGTGACATTAAAAATAATAAAATTATAATTAAAGGATATGAATATAAATTAAAGATCAAAGTTAAAACGGGTTCCATATCAAGGAAATAGTACACTAATTAAATTAAATTAAATTAAAATAATTTATTTAAAACTTTTTTTGAAAATGTCCTTGCTGCTTATTTTAGCTTCCAAACTCCTCTTTACATATATAATAACTAGTGCGGAAAATCTGTATTATGCACTGAGCCAATATTAATTTATTAATAATTTATTTTAAGTGATGTTTTTAAAATAATTTTAAATTTTATATTTAAAAAGGTTATATATATTTGTATTGTAGCAAATTATCTCATTACGTATAAAATGAATATGTGATAAATAATAATATTCCGTTCCTATTTATATGTCATTATTTTAGATTTTACATCTCTTAAGAAATTAGGTAAGTTTACTATTATACCCTTATTTAATGTTGTCTTAAAGTCAAATTTTCAATCAATAAATATGAATTAATTTATTTTAATTAATTAATTTGATCAATGGATATGAATTATTTATATAATTTTTTTATATTGATCAAATATATATTTTCAGGGCTAATAACTCATCAGAATAAAGTATGAAGAAAAATGTCTTTTATGCATAAATTTTTTAAAATGACAAATATTAACACTCATCTATTTTTAGTAAATACGATATATAATAGAAACAATGGAAGTAATATTACTTTGGTAAATTTTAAAGGAAGAAGAAAGATTTGTGTGGGGCCCACTCTGTAGCATTTTGATCAACTATTGCGGCTGAGAAAAGAGTTGTGAGCGGATAAAGTCAAGAGAAGTAATTGACAAAAGTAAGCCTTTTAAGGGTTGCTTGGAAAGCCACCATAGTTAATTAAATTTGATGTAATTAAATATAATTATACTGTTTATCCTGTTTGGTTGGTCATGTAATTATCTGATCGGCAGATAATTGGTTGTAATTAGTAGGGTGTAATTACACTCTCCAATTCACAGAAAGAGGCTATGAATTACCGATAATTACGTAATGTAATTACAAGCTGATTATTTTTTAATTTCTTCCTTTTATTTCTATTTTTATTTTTTTTGTTTTAATGTATTTCTATTTTTATTTTTTTTGTTTTAATGTATTTTTTATTTTTATTATTTTAAGTTCTTCTTGATTTTTATCATTCTAATATTTTCTAAAAATATTATTTATATTTCATTTCCTTCTTATTCTCAACCTTTACTTCATGTAATTCCATGCAATTTTTCGTATTATCTAAAAAAATAATTAGCATAATTTTGGTAGTGTTCTAATTTTTAAATTAAAGTAGAATTCATTGTTGAATAAAGTTATGGACTTACATTTTTCTTTTCTTTTAAATCATATTTATGTATGTTATGTTGAAATTTGGCATAAGAGTATTATGTTAAATTTTTTGTTTTGAATTTAAAACTTATGTTGTATTTTCAATTTCATTTGTTTTAAGAGTATTGACTCGATATTTTACATTGCAAACTATTTTTTAAAAGTTAGACATGATAGATTATCTTTTTGTCAAATGTTTTATAATTTTATGACATTATATTTATAATATTAATCTTTTTGTCAAAAATGCATTTCCTGATGTTCATATAAATTCTTTACTTTTAATTTTTATGATCAATTTAATTAAATATACTAAATTGAAAAAAATAAATCAATTATTTTTTATAATATTAGTTAAGAACATATGTTTATTAATTAATATATTTTCAAAAGACAGTATATATCTTAAATATTCAATTTAATATCATTTATAAAGGCCCTTATTTGTCTAATATAATTTTTTAATTTTAAATAATTAATTTGTATTTTTAAAATTCAATATAACCTTATGATTACACTTGTGCAACCAAACAGTAGACATGTAATTACACTGTGATAAAGAAACAGATTAGCGTAATTACTAGATTATGTAATTACTAGAATGGTAATTACTATCCTAATAATTACATCAATTCCAATTATCCGATGGCTTTCCAAACAAACCCTGATGTATTAGATGAAGTTAAACCATTGTTCATTACCCGCATATAAAAAAAATGTTAAATATCTAAAATATCCTTGTAGCTGTCAGTTAGCTCCTAGGATGAATATGGTATTTGTTATAAGAATTTTATTTATTTATTGTTTGTCAAAAGTAAAGTACAATACCAATAGCTTAGATGTACAAGTGAATACTACAAACACTAAAATAAAAGACCTTATCCTAACTCCCTGCCTCTTATATAACTAGCTACAGGACCGTGCCAGCACGGGCCCAAATATATATTAATATCATGAAAATTGAGAAGTTATCCAAATTTTCATATGATTTTAAAAATATTTTAAATTGTTATTACTTTTATACATAATTTTAAAAATAATATATATTACTTTCTTTGTTCCAATTTATGTGGCATATATGAAATTTCAAAAATTACCCATTTTCTTATATGTCTTTTAAATATATTAAGTTGCTAATTATTTTAATTTATAATACCTTTTTAGCGTAAATTTCAAATAATATATATTACTTTTCATGTCCCAATTTATGTGGCATTGATAGATTTTTTTAGAGTCAAGTGATTTTCTTATATGTATTTTAAATTTTTAAAAATTGTTAATTATCGTGATTTATAATACTTTTTACGTCATTTTCAAACAACATATGTTTATCATCTAGCCCATTTTATGTGGTACCAATAGAATTTCGAGAATCAATCGAATTTTTTTATATAACTTTTAAATATTTAAGTTGTTAATTATTTTGATATAAAAAACATAATTTTTCAACATTCGACATTTTTTCACTCTAAACGCAAAAGATTTTGTCTGTAATATATTATGTAGAAAAAAATATACTAACAAATAAAGTAATTAGCATTTTAAAAAATGAATTTGCCATAAAATAACAAAGAGAAAGAAGAAACTATGAGATAGAAATAAAGAGAAGGAATGAAATTGCTATTCAGAAATAAGAAGTGGGACCATATGCATTAACAGATTGAGGGGAAAATGGAGAAAAAGAATGGTCCACATGCATGGAAAATTGGGCAAGTTTTGCACTGAGAAAGTAAAAGGCTGAATAATCGGTGATCCCTTAAGTTGGCACTAATTTTTACTTAGACACCTAAATTAGGTTTTATTCATTTTAGACACCTCATGTTGAGTTCCGCTATGTCATTTTGACACTTTCTGCTGACTTGACACATTGTGTGTGCTGCACCCATTTTGAGCGCATGGGGAGTGTTTTTTTGGATTTTATTTTTATTTTTTTCTTCTTCTTCATCACTCTTCATCTCTACCACTTATTCCACCTTCCACCATGAAAAAATCATGATGAAAAATCTTACAAAATATGAAAAAAAAAAAAAATATCACACTAATTTTAAAAACATTTATAAGAACAAATTTTAAAAAATCATCACACTAATTGTGAAAACATTTATTAGAACAAAATACACATTTTTTTTCCAAAAAATAGAAGAAGAATGCCATATTTGTCAGAACCTCACCTCGTTTATAGGTAAAATGGTTCTGAAAAATCAAATTTTTACAACAAAAAAAGAAAAAAAGAAGAATTAAAATCCAATGATAAGAACCAAAAAATGGTGGGAGGGTTGGGGAGGCAAAAGGGGCGGAAGTAAGGCTGATGGGGTGGGGGGTGGGATGGTAGAAAATAGGTGATTTTATTTATTTATTTTTGTTGAAAATTATTAATTGTTTTTATAATTTATTTTAAAATTATTATTTTTACA
Source organism: Solanum appendiculatum (assembly GCA_018342035.1). Classification (NCBI taxonomy): domain Eukaryota; kingdom Viridiplantae; phylum Streptophyta; class Magnoliopsida; order Solanales; family Solanaceae; genus Solanum; species Solanum appendiculatum. The sequence continues at coordinate 33,000 of JAGDQO010000784.1, forward strand.
CTCAAATGCCACATGTCAACTTCTAATTAGTCATTATGCCATGTCATCCACAAGTGTATTACACACTTTGTAATTTTAGCTGATTGTCAACAAAGTGTCAAAATGACACAGCAGGGCCCTACTTGAGGTGTTTAAAATGAACAAAGCCTACTTAAGGTGTCTAAGTGAAAATTGATGCCAACTTTAAGGGTTTGCCGATGGGTTCCGCCAAAGTAAAATGCAGAGGCTTTTATGTCCCATATTAAAAAAGTACAATTATAAAACAGCTAAGTACAATATTATTGAAGCATAATATTTTTAAAAAATATTAAAAAATTGTCCGTATTACCCTTGAGTAGAGAAGCAATCATATTGACAAACAGCTGATTCCCTAGTAATAAATTTAAAATGTCAAAAGTATTAAGACGATATGATAAGTTTCACTGTCAAGTTAATTTTCTTTAGCTTCCTAGGAATGATGGTGTGAGCATTGACCATCGTTTTTTTTTTTAAAAAAAGAAGATAATTATCGTTTCCTTGTGTTGAAATTTATGAGTTAAAAGATCAAATTTCCCCCTCATTTTTCTTCTCAAAATAATACTTTCCGAATCTACTGGAAAATTTATTTTAAAAAAAGTTCATTGTCATATGAGTTTTAATAAATAGTTCGACTAATTTAAATTTGTGTTTAATATCCTCACTTATGTGTGAAATGCTATCTATATAAAAGTTCTTCATTTCTTGTAGGAAGGGAGTAAATGACCCTCCAATTCATATTAGTAGGGATGTTCATGGTTATGGTTAAAAAATCAATCCGAATCGCAATTCGAACCAAATCGATTAAAAAATCGATATTTGATTTGGTTTGGTTAGATTTGGTATTAAATTTTGAAAATCGATATTATTTGGTTTGGTTTTGGTATTACTAAAAAACAAACGCAAAAATAACCAAACCGAAATGATAAATTAAATATATAAATTTTATAATTATTTATATATTATTCATAAATAAAATATAAATATTTTGTTAAATTTTAATTAATTCAAGTTTTAACTTTATTATTTTCTCAAGCCCAACACTTAAATTTTAGCCCAACTATTACGATCAAAATTCTTTACTTTAGTCTTTACCTAACCTACTTCACACAAGATAGTCACATTTTCTCTTAATTGAATCACTTTATTCATGTAATAATAACTATAGTATTGCTTAATTTCTTAATTAAACCGACAGTAGCTTTCAAGTGGATTATTCATGTACTAGGTGTTTGTGTCTATCGAGATACGTATGTCCTCAAAAATTTTATTACTTTCAAACCGAAAAAATTAGAAAAACTAAACCAAACCGACGGTTATTTTTTCGTTTGGTTTGTTTTGGTTTTAAAAATTTTAAAAACGAACTAGATTGGTTTGGTTTTGGTTTTAACCAATAACCAATCCAAATCGAACCACGAACACCCCTACCTATTAGGGCTCAAACCAAGACCATTAATTAAGTGAAGAGGAATTTGATTTATATACTTAGCTCCAATCCTCGATAGCTCTCCCGATAGTTTGCCAACAAATAACTTATCAATTTTTCTTATAATGAACTTTGAGATGCTGAAATTCCAAAGGAATTATGCAATATTTTTTGAAATTATATAAAGACAATTTCTACTTGATATAACTATTTGTGCAAGTATTTTACGGTTAAGAAGCAACATTCTACTTATCTATCTAATAGGTTTTGTATGTCGAATATATATATATTTGAAATGTGTGTGTACGGCTTTTAAGTTATTCTATAAATATTTGAAATGTGTGTGTACATACACAACTTTCAAGTTCTATAAATATTTGAAAAATCGTCTCAAAAAATATTATTTGAATTAGTACGTATCTGTTTCTTTTAAATTAGTTAATCGTATCTGTTTGGAGCTGTTGAAATTCATGTTGGCATTTAGCCAGGGTTTCATTAAATTAGAGCTTTTCCTAATTCATATCCTCCTATTGTCTCATTATGTTGAGATCTATTTACGAGTCAGCCCTATCGATGCTCGAGTGGAAGTGAAGTTAATACACAGGTCTCGAAAGCTAAAATATAGTGTTGTATACAGCAGATATACATATGATATACAGGATATATACTGATATATAGTAGATGTATACATTGGTATACAAATCAGAAATGGGCCAAAGGCCGAAATGATCAGCATCTGAAGTCCCAGAGTCAGTCCAGGCAAACAGAACCTGACTTTTGGGCCCAAAATAGTCCACTTTAGACATTTGATAGATTTAGATGTTTATAACTTTTATTATTGTAATTATTTGTTTAATTCTAACTTTAGTTTTTGTTTAACTTAATTAAATTCCCCTAAATGAATTTGTTTTATGTTGATTTATTCCAATGATTTCGTTCATCAACCTTTTTATAAAATTTAATCAAAACATTTAGCTAAGCTTTACTTATTTTTTTATTTTGTTGTCCGGCCGAACATGATAAATCATTTCCTATTTTCTTTTTTCTTTTATTATCAAGGTTTGTTTCCTTATTAATCATTTTTGTACGTTACCTAGTGTACCTAAGCAACTAAAAAATATTTTTTTTTATAACCTATAGTTTCTGTTTTATGTTTTTCAAATTTAAACACATACATCTCAAAACGTAAGAGTCGATCCATTAATTTATTGTAAATATCAGTGTTTTCAAAAATGCTTTTTGGGGCGAGTCCCGAGCGAGTTTCGGAGCGGAGCGTTCCAAAAACGCTTCAGGCCGCAAATTGAAGACGTAGATCCATAGGGCGTAAGTTCTAGAATTCGGGGAGTAAAATCCAAGCGTAAAAACCTACGCCCTAGGCGTTTCTTTTTTTTTTTTGTTGGGTTTTTGTACCTTTTTTGTTTTAAATCATATTTTTTATTATTGGTGTAAAGATATTTCTCAAATAGTAATTGTAATACTTTTTTTCTTCATTATTGGTTATTAATACCTTCCTCAAATAAAAATAATAATATTTTTTTTCTATATATTATAGGTTATTTATTAAAATTTATTTGTAAAATAATTGAAATTTTTACTTTTACTTTTACTTATTTTCTTAGTAATAAAATTATAAAATTGAATACATATGAGACTACGTCCCGTAGATCCATAAGACTTACGCCCCGTGTCTCACTTACCTCACGCCGCCTTCTAAAACACTTGTAAATAGTATATATACTTACATCTAATTAAGCATTTTTGACTTCTCTATTTACTGAACTTTTTTGAGTTTACATTTGATTATTTGAAGGGAAAATTATATAACTAAGCTAACATTAAGTAGTTAATTATGCTACATGACTATAGTTTTAGTTAATTATAGAAAATGGATATTGTTTTAAAAAATGGTTATGTGGGGTCCATCTATTTGTATGGGATCGTGTAGAATCTCATTATCCCTTCTATACAAATCTATTCATTACCTCTCTCTAACCCACTCACTATTTTTCTCCTTAATCAGCTCATTACCCCATAAATCTCTCAACTGATTCAAAAATCAAATTTTGAAAATTTTTGAATCAACCTCTTAATCGTCCAAAATCAATCTAGGTAATCTCCTCCTCCTTTTTTTCTTTTTTAACTTCCATCATTTTTTCAAATTTTTTTATTTGTGTAACTCTTCAGGTTTGCCCAATTTTTTCATCGTTTCACAGCCAAAATCTCGAATCCGTTTGGTTCCATCGTTCTAATCACGGAAGAACAATCTTCATTGTTCTAATCATGGAAGAACAATCTCCATCGTTCTAATCATGGAGGAACAATCTCCATCTTTTTCATTGGAATTAACTCAAGATTTTGAAGGAATTGCAGGTTCCATTGCCAAATCTAAAGTTGTTGATTCAAATATATATAGGAGAGAAGGAGACCAGATTTAAGTTTCGCAATGACCTCATACGGATGCAACAAATCTGTGTTAAAAGCTCCAAAGAAATAAAAAGAGGGAAAAAGAGTTAATGATTCTGACTTGATGATTCTTGGAAAAAAGTACAAGAAACATCTACTAGAAGCAAAAGATTTTGAGGTATAATTATGTTTTGGTTTATCTCGATTTGTATATGTATGATTTAAGTTGTATATGAGATAATAAATTGATTGTACTTTTAGTTAATTGTATATGCTACATAATTAATAACAAAACGAGAGGATGAAGACGTTGAGGTATTTTTATTTTTTCCTTTTACGTTATTTGTATATGTATATTTAAGTTCAATAGGTTGTTTGTATATAAGCATTTAATTGTATTGTATTATATGTCTTAGTTGTACATTTTACATAATATCAAGACACAAAATGTATAAGTCAACAATTATACAAAATTAAATATAGAAATTATCTAACATACAAATCAATCCATGACATATACATATTGATATAAGTCAAATACGAATATTATTCAAATATACATATTGATATAAGTCAAATACGAATATTATTCAAATATACATATTTGTTGTCTTAAAATATACAACAAATTATATACAAACTATATAATATACAATACGTTTAGAAACATATACAAATACATAAACATAAAAAATAAACTTAATCTGCAAATCTATACTAATTATAAACATATACAATTACTACGCAGAAACCACTATGGATTTTCATCATAATTGTGAAGTACTCATAATCGAACTATACAAATCAATCAACTACTTCATATACAATGTTAATATGCTTAAAATCAATATTTTGTTATTAATTCATAACTATACAATCCAAACTGATATAGTGAAATACAAGACGTTCAATTTTGAAATTGAAATTGATTTGGATATACACGATTAGGAGGGAGAATCTGAAATTTTTGAATTTTGAATTTTGATTTTGTTAAGAAATTTTACTTGAAGAAGAAGACTTATTTGATAAGGTATTCTAATTAGATTCAATAACCATTAATTAAGGGATAGTTTTCCATAATTATACTAGAAATCGCCACATATTTAGTTAACTAAATTTAAACATCATTTTATATAATTAATTAAAAACAACCGAAATATACAAATGAGATTTGTTTTAGCTATTTAAACTATAGCTATGTTGCGTAAATAGACAAACTCTAATTAAAGAAGCCTATTATATTTCATACAGTAGCTATTTATGAAATTTTCCCTTATTTGAAAGACATTAAAAACTTAAATTCAACAAGCACGTGAAACTGAGAAAAGGTCAAAAAATGGGCTATAATTGTCATTGTCCCCATTTTGTTGACAATGATATGTGTGATGGCTGCTGTCCTTGAATAAAAAAATAAAGGACCATAATTAAGGGTGTTTATGATTTGATTAAAAATTGATCACCTTGAAAATTATATACATCAAAACGATTAAATAATATTATTTTTTTTGTTAAGTTTGGATTTAAGTTTTAAAAATTCGATAATATTTTGTTTGGGTTATAATATATCAATCTAAATTTTAAGTATAATGTACAGAAATCCCAATAATTTGAGTGTTAATTACATCTTATCTTAAAAGTTTCTCAAATTACAATAATTTTAAATTTTTTAGAATTCGCGGATACATTGCTCCTTCACTCGATACATAGCAAACGATACATAAGTTATTATCAGTTACATAACTATAAATCATATTCATACTAATTTAGGTTTGAAATAATTGAGATTATGTATCAACAATAACATTTGTACCAGATACATTGTACACAAATAAAGTTGTAATGTATCTGATAGAGATGAAGTGATATATCCAAATGTTAAGAGTGAGAAGGAAAACGATAATTTTTGTAATTAATTCAAATTGTACGAATTTTTTTGGAATTATGTTTTCTTAAGTTATGTAATTACGCAATTTTTCCAAATTCTAATGGGCTTGAATGGATTGGCCTGAAATGGACCATGCTAATAAATGGACGGGTTCATAGTCTGCTCAAACATGATCGTTGAGATTTGATTTTGTCACCCCTACTATATATATATAATATTTTTAACTTTCACGATGTACAAAAAGATAGAAGTAAAAATCGACCTATTTTAAAAAAATAAAATGTTTATTTCACCCCAAACACCACCACCCCTCCTTATTTCTCGAAATGTACAAATATTATACAGCTAAAAGTTAAAGTACTTATATTTGAGAAACAGTACAGGAATTTGTTTTTTCATAAAAAGGCCATGGCAGAAAATTGACAAAAAAAAATAAAAATCCACACGACTCAACTAAAAAAAAAATACAGGATTTTTTTTTTCATTCTTGGGAAATTATATGGATAAATTACCTTATTAGACATACATCACTACCATATATACTAATTTTATCTTTACTTTCAAACAATTACATATATTAGCACTTTTAATATTTTATACCATATATTATTGAAGATACAATTAATACTCACATCCCTTAAAATTAGGATTGATTAATTATCTTTACATTTAAACTCTAAAATTAACATTTTAATTAAAAACTCTAACTCTTCTTCTTCCTCTTCCCTTGATCAACCGAAATTCAATGAGAAGAAACACTCCATTAAATGGATGTTCTACAATTTGTCAACACACACATACGTCAAACTCTTAGCCTTTAATTTTCTCACTTTCAAACCAATCTTCCACAAACCCACCATTTTTTCTCGCAAGGGGAGACGCCTCTCGCATGCAGAGACAATGGGTATAGTTGTAAGCAGAGATTTCAAGCTCAATAGATTTATCAAATTCGATATTGACGATGGCACAGATTACATACTGTGTATCCTATGAATCAACCAGGAAACTTCGTGTCACTTCTCCCTTCAGATCTAGGCGCAGTAAACAACATCAATGAATAAAAAAGGTGAAAGGTGAAGCAAACACCGCCGTAGTGAGATGCCCTGACCAGCCACAAACGTAATCGAAAAGTTTCAATAAGCGGAGATTTACGCATATATTTGACACATTATTGATGTATCTGATACATTATTGAGATACGATTATATGTTATCTAGTTTTTATCAGTGTATCTTATTAAGTGTATATGTATCTAGTTTTTATCAGTGTATCTTATTAAGTGTATATGTATCTAATAAATATATTGGAGATTTATGCATGTATTTGACACAATTTGTTCTGTCATGTATCCGAGTCTTGTCATATGTATCTTTCTTCTATCATATATCTTAATATTATCATATATAATTGTTATGTCATTACAATGTATCTAACTATTTTTGTATTTATCTGATATACATATTTTTGGATATAGCGTATGAAATTAATACTTGATACATCAAATTATACATATAAAAGATACATCAAATAATATTAGATTATATAACAAGATACATAAAATTAATATTAGATCATATAAATAGATACAGGAAATTATTACTATATACATATAACAAATACATGAAATTAATACTAGATACTTCTATGATACATATGAATATACTTGTATGATACTCATGTATCTAAGTGTTTAGTTTGTTGGATACATTATACATTGATAATAGATACATTCGACAGATACATATATCTCGCGGATTCAGACTCATGTATCCTAAGCACGAAATATGATAGAGGAAGTAATATTTGAAACTATCGAGAATCTTAGTAATTAGGACCTAAACTAGTGGGATTTATGTAATTTGCCCAAATTATATTATACGGACTACGGAGTATTATGGTTTTGGATTTATTGGTAAACATCATTAGCTAGTAATTATTAGTTTTTTTGGGTGTTTTTGTTTTATCTGAGCCACCACACGTGATTGATAGGATTTATTATGGCAACTGCAATGCAATAACGGATACAGGATTGCCATTAAGGAGCAGGGGCGTAGCTACATTATCTTTAGGGTGTCCAATTGGACACTCTTCGCCGGAAAATTATACCATATATACAAGTAAAATAATATACAAAGTGGTTAAATAACGTATGCTGGACACCCTTGACACAACAAGGTGTTGTGCCTAGTGGTTTAAGGTGTCTTGAAAGACCTAAGCCTTTTAAGTGTTTGTGAGTTCGAATCTCGCTAGCAGCAACTTTAAGCTTCTTCTTTTTTTCAAATTTTTTCATGTATATTACATACTTTTTTTCAATTTTTTTCACGTATATTCCGTAGTTTAGTTTTAAAATTTCTAGTGCATTCATTCATCCAAAGAAAAAATGTACTCGTGTATAATTTTTGGACATCCTTCGTAAAATTTCTGGCTACATCACTGTTAAGGAGTGTCAATAGTTATAGTAAAAATTATGAGTAAATTTTAGGAATAACAAACATAAAAAAAATATTAGCACTATATAACTACACTTTTGCTATTTGCGCTCCATAGCAATAGTTTGCTATGGAGCATCTGATTTGTATGATTCGCAGGCATCTGATTTGTATAAAATCGCAGCGATTTGTATAAATCGCAAATCGGGTGTCTATGTCTATGAAAATTGTGTTTGTATATGTATATGTTCTTTGTGTTAGGCTAGAGTGGCGTGCCAGATTAGGAGAGAGAGGAGAGAGGCGAGTGAGAGAGGGCAGAGAGTGGAGAGAGGTGAATATATTGTATATGTATATTAAATAGATAATTGTATATATGTAATTACTATGTATATATATCAATGATTGTGTTTGTATATCTGCAAAAAATTTGAATCTATATACAATTGAATCGAGTTAATATACAATTGAATCGAGTTAAAACATTTGTATTTGTTTATCAAATCTCTCTCTCGATTTATATAAACACAAATTGTACATTGTATTTGTATAATTTGTGTTTGTATAAATCGAGAGAGAGAAAGACAAAAGAGAACTGGGCAGGGGAAGATTTGTATTAGTATAATTATAAGTGTATAAGACAGAGAGATATGTATTTATATTTGTATATATAGTCTCTCTCTTTATACAAACACAAACACAATTTATACATTTGTGTTTGTATAAAAGTGAGAGAGGCAAGGGAGAGAATGAGAGTGGCGAGCGAGATTAAGGGGAGAGAGCGAGAATGACAACGTGTTTGCTACGAATTGGAATCAAATGAAACTGTAGCTATAACATTTATTTTGAACTAATAGTTTGCTATAATGCACAATTTTCCCTAAAAAATATAATTATGAGATTAGTAGGACTAAAACACATGACCTCAAGGAATTATCACAACAGCTTAACCACTAGATTAAACTTTTAACTTGTGTCAACAGGTACAAATACTTATATATATATAACCAAAATTTGATCTCAAATATAATGCAATTTTCTGATAAAAGGATGTTACGTAACATTCCTTCGATAAGGGTGGGTCCGCCCTTAATGACAAGGAAGGACCCGATATTTCATATTAATTGACAAGAGATGAATATGTGTGGCTGAAGTAAGCCATGCAAGATTGCTATAGATTCACATTTAAGTTGCCAAATTTGTTCAATCAAAGACCTCAGAATGGAAAGAAAATCATACGTACGTCAACGCTTCCTTTTTCAGTCCCAACAAAAATCAGAAACTTAACGTCCTTTGTCCTTTCCTGCCTATTTTGGACATACATTCGTACAGATGAAAAAATATATTCAAAAAATACATTGTATTTGAGTGAATTCGCATGTATTTGAAATACAGAACAAATCCCTCCCCCTGCCTCTCTTCCATCTCTCCTATGTATCTAGTATCCCAAATAGATGTGAATCATAATTCATAACAAATCTCGGCCACCTCTCTTTCTGTGTATCTGGTAGCAAAATTAGATGTATCTAAGTGTATCTCAGTGTATGACAAAAAACTCTTAATTAGTGGTAAAATACATAATATTTTGAAAATATAGATAATTATAGTATATATAATAGTAAAATATGTCTAATTATATTATATATATAGTTCTTCCTTTAAGTAATTCTCTACGGTCTGAACACATTTGTTTTTATTTTTTCATTTTCCGTATTCGACTTAGACTTGGAGACAAATTTCTCATAAATGAATAACCAATTATGAGTGTAACATCCACTAGGATATAGTTATGTTTACACGCTTTACTTTGACCCTGTTAGTCTCACGTGGTTGTGGAATTCAAGAATTGAAGTGTCTTTTTCAGTAATGGAAGGAAACTGGTTTGTTCATACAGTACAGAAAAATCAAACTACTCATTGTTATCAAAATAAATAGAAAAATCAAGTTTATTGTGGAGAAACGTGGTGTATATATGCATGCTTTGAGATTCAACAAGAACATAAAATGGAAAAATAATAATTAGTTAATACGGAGGCTTAAAAACTCGAATTTCGACGACAGGAAAGGAAAGGCATGCTTGTTAATGTATTTAGACGGAATGACATGAGAGACCCTTATATTTGATTTTGTGTGTAAGTTGGAACTTTGTTAATTGAACCTTTAAACTCACTGAAATACAATATTTTTAACACCTCTGACCAATGATTGAACGCATATGACATTTATATTGCTAACTTGGAATAATGTGTGATTCCATGCATTTTAAAGCGATTGAGTATAATATTTTATATTAAAAACATTAAAAAAAAGAAGGAAGAAGAGCAAATACGTAGAGAATAATGTTCAAAATTTTCAGAATATGCATAGTAGCCCTTTTTCTAACATTTAATTTTTTATGTATCATTAAAAACCACGTAGAATTTCATGTGTAAATTGTTGTTCTACACGCACATATATAGAATGAGAAAGAGGTTTAAAAACATTAGGGCTCGTTTGGTGTGAGGTATAAGGAATAATAATCCCAGGATAAAATGTAGGATTATTTTATCTCATCATGTTTGGTTGAAGGTATTAGGTAGTCATTGGATTAGTTATCCCACCATTTTTGCCTTAGTGATGGGGATAAGTTATCCCATGTATATGGTGGAATAACTTATCCTGGGATTAGTTATTCAGGGGTAACTTGTTCCCAACCAAACGACCAAGGGTCCAATTGGCAAAGTCATCAGTACAAAGTCCAACTTACCAACGAATCAAATGTCAAGGTTTATGTTTTAGAAGGTAAAGTTGAGCCTAGCTGCTCCACATTCTAAATTTCTAATTAAACTCCTTGGGGTGATCACGGAAAGAAAGGAAAAGGTTTGTCCTTATATTAGGAAACACTTTCTTTAGCTCTTAAAGGGTTAAGTAGAGGATGCCCCTCGCGCCGTCGTTGCTCGCTTGCTCGACCTCGAATTTGGATTTGAATTTGGCAAATGATGTGATTGATTGATAATATTTTTGGACAAAATTTATTTAATCAATCTCATTAATTAAATTTATTTCCTTTTTCTTAATAGTAATTCGGAATTATTAATTAGTTAGTTAAATTAATTAATTCATGAAATTAGTTAAGAGTAATGGAATTTATTTGAAAATTCGCGTCACTCAGAAGGGACCCGTTCCTTCCGAACAGGCGCCTCTTTTCCCAAACGACACCACCGTTCTGAACATATATGTCTGTTCTGAATAGGCATGTTCGCACCTATGATTGGCTATAAAAGGAGAGGATTTCTCTCATTTTTAAACACTGAAATTTTTTCTCTCTACTTCATACATTTTCTTACAAACAAAACTTTCGATCGACTGAGTCTGTGTGTGGTTTCGTTACTGTGTTTTGAGTTCGCTGAAATTATTGAAGTTTGAGGTACCACTACTTCTTTAATAGGTTAATCCATTTTATCTTGGGAGAAATTAATCTACAACCTCGGGTACTTGAGGGGATTAAATTTCTTAAGGAGACACAGTGGGTTCTGTGGACTCGGATTAGATTTTTTCTGTTTTTTCAATTTCATCTTATTTCTGTTTTTGTCTTACTAACCTGAATACAGGAGTTAACAAGCTTAAGAAATTTACTGTAGATTTGTTATGTATTTGAGGTTTCTGGAGATTAAAACCTTTTGGGGTTTCTACTCTGTTTGAATTTAAGAATTCATTCGATTAACGATTAGAAGAAAATCAGAACTTCATCGTTAAATGAGAAACAAGTTGAATAAAGATTTAATCTTTACTGTTAGTATTTCATATACTAAATTGTCTGCCATTTGTGACAGAAAAATGACTAATTCAAATCAAGTTAATACTGGAACAGTGAGTACTGCAACAACATCGGTTGCACCCAATTGTTCAACTGCAGCTATTGCACCAGCCGAGAAACCTGCAAAGTTCTCTAGGACTGATTTTAAAAAATGGCAGCAAAAGATGTTCTTCTATTTGACGACGCTGAGTCTGCAAAGGTTCATTAATGCAAATGTTCTTATTCTGTCAAATGAAACGCCAGATGAAGAACGCTTCTTGGTAACAGAAGCATGGAAACACTTAGACTTTTTGTGTAAAAACTATATTCTGAGTGGCTTGCGGGATGATCTGTACAATGTGTACTGCAATATGAAGACATCCAAAGAACTGTGAGATGCTTTAGAGAAAAAGTGCAAAACAGAGGATGCCGAAATGAAGAAGTTCATTGTGGCAAAGTTTCTGGACTATAAGATGATAGACAGTAAGGTAGTTGTCACTCAAGTTCAGGAGTTGCAGGTTATAATCCACGATCTCCTTGCCGAAGGTATAATTTTATTTAATACCTATGTTGAACATATTCAGTTTGCTCTTAATACTCACAAAATATTTAATGTAGGATTGGTTGTGAATGATGCGTTTCAAGTGGCGGTCATTATTGAGAAGTTACCTCCGCTGTGGAAGGACTTAAAAAATTACTTGAAACATAAGCGCAAGGAGATGACGGTTGAAAATCTCATGGTAAGGCTGAGAATCGAAGAAGATAACAAGGCCACAGAAAAGAGATCACGTGGTGATTCAGCAATACCTGGAGCAAAAATTGTTAAAGAAGATCCCACGAAGTCAAGGAAAAGAAAGAAAGCATCTGGACCGAAGAGCAATCCTCCTAAGAAGAAGTTTACGGGAAACTGCTTCAATTGTGGCAAACGTGGTCACAGGGCTTCTAAATGTTGGGGCCCTAAGAAGGACAAGAAGAAGGATCAAGCAAATTTGGCTGAATCCAAAGATGATCTCTATGCAATGCTTTCGGAATGCAACTTGGTTGAAAGTCCAAGAGAATGGTGGATAGATTCTGGTGCATCCTTTCATATGCTCCAGCCCCAGCGGATGAGAAGTTGTTCATGGCGAACTCCGCTGCTGCAAAAGTGAAAGGAACTGGCAAGATTTATTTGAAGATGACCTCAGGCAAAGTGGTGACTTTAAATAGAATCTTGTATGTTCCAGAACTGCGAAAGAACTTAGTTTCTATACCAGTTCTGACAAAGAACGGATTCAAGTGTGTATTTGTTTATGATAAAGTAGTAGTGAGTAAGAATGAAATGTATGTAGGAAAAGATTACCTCACTTAGGGCCTCTTCAAACTCAATGTAATTGGAGTTAATATGAATAAATATTCTGCTTCTTCTTACTTGCTTGAGTCAAACAATTTATGGCATGAACGTTTGGGACATGTCAATTATAAAACCTTGCGAAAACTGATCAACTTGAATGTTTTGCCTAACTTTGAGTGCAATAAATCAAAATGTCAAGTATGTGTTGAATCTAAGTATGCTAAGCATCCTTATAAATCTGTTGAAAGGAATTCATACCCCTTAGAATTGATTCACACTGACATTTGTGACATGAAGTCAACACCGTCTCGTGGTGGAAAAAAGTATTTCATAACTTTTATTGACGACTGCACTAGATATTGTTATGTCTATTTGTTAAATGGTAAGGATGAAGCAATAGAACCGTTTAGGCGATACAAAACTGAAGTTGAAAATCAGTTGGATAAAAAGATAAAGGTGATTAGAAGTGACAGAGATGGGGAATATGAATCTCCGTTTGCAGAGATATGTTTGGAAAATGGAATCATCCATCAAACTACTGCTCCATACTCACCTCAATCTAATGGAATTACGGAAAGAAAAGGCCGAACTTTAAAGGAAATGATGAATGCCTTACTTATAAGTTTAGGTTTACCGCAAAATTTGTGGGGGGAAGCTATCCTTACAGCAAATCGGATACTCAATAGAGTGCCTCACAGCAAGACACATGTTATTCCATATGAGAAATGGAAAGGTAGAACACCCAACTTGAAATATTTCAAAGTGTGGGGGTGTCTAGCCAAAGTCCAAGTTCCTATACCTAAGAGGGTCAAAATAGGACCTAAAACTGTGGACTGTGTTTTCATTGGATGTGCCACAAACAGTAAGGCATGCCATTTTTTGGTTCATAATTTTGAGCATCCGAATATTCATGACAATACGGTAATAGAATCAGATAACGCTGAATACTTTGAATACATCTACCTGTATAAAACTAGAATCGAATTGTCTAGTGAAGGGTCTAAACGACCTCGAGAAGAACCAAAGGAGAATGTACCTAATGAAGAGAGTCCAAGGCGTAGTAAACGTCAAAGGACATCTACTTCATTTGGGTATGATTTTGTGACATTCCTTCTTGAAAATGAGCCTCAAACATTCAAGGAAGTTACGTTGTCTACAGACTCAACCTTTTGGAAAAAGGATGTCAATAGTGAGATTGATTCAATCTTAAGCAACCATACTTGAGAGTTGGTTGATCTTCCTCCAGGAAACAAACCTTTGGGTTCGAAATGGATTTTCAAAAGGAAATTGAAAGCTGATGGAACTATTGACAAGTACAAAGCAAGACTTGTTGTCAAAGGCTTTAGACAGAAAGAAGGTCTTGATTATTTTGACACATACTCGCCAGTGACTAGGATTACATCAATTCGGATGCTAATCGCACTAGTTGCAGTATACGGTCTTGAAATCCATCAAATGGATGTAAAAACCGCCTTCTTGAATGGAGAGTTGAAAGAAGAAATTTACATGGAACAGCCCGAGGGCTTCGTAGTTCCTGGTAAAGAAAAGAAAGTGTGCAAACTTGTTAAGTCACTCTATGGACTAAAACAAGCACCAAAACAATGGCATGCAAAGTTTGATCAAACCATGTTGGCGAATGGATTTAAGATCAATAAATGTGATAAATGTGTTTACATTAAAGACGTTCCAAATCAAGAGGTCGTTGTATGCCTATATGTGGATGACATGCTGATAATGAGCAAAGACATTGCTAACGTAAAAGCTACTAAGCGTATGCTCGCTAGTAAGTTTGATATGAAAGACCTAGGAGTTGCCAATTTGATATTAGAAATTAAGATTCATAAAACTCCTCATGGTCTAGCATTGTCTCAATCTCATTATATTCAAAAAGTACTTGAAAAGTTTAAGTACCTGAATTTCAAAAGGGCAAAGACACCAATTGATGTGAACCTTAATCTTGCTAAGAATAAAGATGAAAGTCAGTCTCAATTGGAGTATGGCAGAGTATTGGGAAGTTTAATGTACGTCATGAACTGTACACGACCAGACATAGCCTGCGCTATTAGTAAGGTGAGTCGATACACAAGTAATCCCAATCAAAATCATTGCATTACAACAAATATCCAGCAGTTGTTGAAGGATATAGTGATGCAAATTGGATTACTGGGTCAAATGAAACTAAATCCATGAGTGGATATGTTTTCACTATTGGTGGAGGAGCAATTTCTTGGAAATCATCCAAACAAACATGTATTGCTCGCTCTACAATGGAGTCTGAATTCATAGCCTTAGACAAGGCAGGTGAAGAAGCTGAATGGCTTCGGAATTTCTTAGAAGATATTCCATTTTGACCCAAACCTATGGCCCCTATATGTATACACTGTAATAGTCAAGCTACAATAGGAAGGGCTGGAAGCGTTATGTATAACTGTAAGTCTCGTCACATACGACGGAGACATAACACTGTTAGACAATTACTCTCTAGTGAAATTATCACGATTGACTATGTGAAGTCAAAGGATAATGTGTCGGATCCACTTGCAAAAGGCCTAACTAGAGAAGGAGTTGAGAGATCATCGACGGGAATGGGACTATGGCCGAGGACAACTCATCGTGGTGGTAACTCTACCTAGAAGACTGGAGATCCCAAGATCTAGGTTCAAGGAGATCAAACAAAGTCATAGATGACGGTTCAACATTGTATAAAACGATTATTTTATGGCCCATTCTCATGATGAGACAATGTTCAGTAACTAGGATAAAAGCATTAGGACTTTTTAATGGTTTCTAAGTTTGATACAGGGTATATCAAATTGTGAATCTACGGGATAACACATTTAGAAATCAACTATGTAAGTGTGAAGTATAAGCCATTTCAAGGAGAATCCAGTAAGGCCAGTTCTCTACGCACTTATAAACCAAGACGTGTTCATAGTTGAAACGAACAAAACAATGAGAACCAAGAACAACTCAAGGGTTGATTGTGTGACTTATGTTGTCTAGGTATACACCAAAGCTCGACGGTTCAAAGATATCAAATCTACCGATTGACCGAGTATATCCGATATATGTCACTACGGAAAGTTCAAAGGGAAACCTACTTATCAAGATGCAATTAAACCTTACTTACGAGACACATAAGTTTTTCATGCATATGTTTTAAAAATAGTCATTCCCCATTCATGTGGGGGATTGTTGGGTTTAAACAAGGTGCGAATGAGAAATAAGAATGAATGAGAAATTGGGAAATGTGGGGGAACCAATTTAGAGGGAAAATGAAAATTCATTTCTAATGGAAAGTCATTGAATGAAAAGTCATTTCTCCCATATTGGTGGATGAAAGGAAAAAAGTTTGTCCTTATATTAGGAAACACTTCCTTTAGCTCTTAAATGATTAAGTAGAGGATGCCCCCTCGCGCTATCGTCGTCGCTCGCTCGGCCTCGGCTTCGGCTTCGGATTTGAATGTGATTGATTGATAATATTTTTGGACAAAATTTAATTAATCAATCTCATTAATTAAATTCCTTTCCTTTTTCTCAATAGTAATTCAGAATTATTAATTAGTTAGTTAAATTAATTAATTCACGAAGTTAGTTAAGAGTAACGGAATTTTTTTGAAAATTCGCGTCACGAAGTTAGCAAGTAGATATCCCTCTCTTCTCAATCACATCTTCTTCAATTGCATGAACAGGATATGATATTATGCAAAAGGGGGACGGGGATCAATCTCGTCGTGGTGATTAGAGGACACCTTTGATCGTAATGTTTATAATTTTAACATTTCAAATAAATAAAAATAAATTGATGAAAGTAAGACTATTTTGGTCTTTAAGTATACTTCATCCCTAGGGTAAGTGTTCGGGTCGTTAAGATTAGATATGAAAATTTTGTTTTGAATTCAGTTTTTTGATTGAAGAAATTACAATTCAAGTAAGCTCGGTTTGGATGAATTTTTATGTTCGATTTTGGATTAATCCATTTGAATGTTTTGAATTTTGACTTTTGAGCCTTTAAAGTAGGTCATATAAACAACCTCAATTCACATAATAGTTTGTTTCTTATAATGTATAACTTTCTACGGTTAACAAGGATTGAGGTCAGCCATAGGATACTAATCTATTGAACATTTGGTAATTAGACTTATTAGCATCGGACATATATGATATGTGTAATGCTGAATAAAAGGCACAAAAAATTCAAATTTTCACATATTCAAAAAATTGTAATACTAGATTCGATATCCAATTCGAAATCCATAAAAAAAATTAATCTAAAGTCCAATCCATAACTCAATATTTAGAGATAATTTGTCCTAATTTATAATATTTAATATATACTCTCCATCCATTCAAAATATAATGAAAGGGTTTGAAATATGAGAATCAAACCTTCTCACTTTTTATTTCTATCTTAATTTGAACATCACCAATTTCTTAATTTTTGATATCTTTTTCGTAAGGCCTTACCCCCAAAAGGAGCTTTTATCTTCTACTGTATATATCAATCATAATACTAATTAAAGAAAAAGGTACGTTAACCAAAACTTCCAAAAAAAGATGAACAAAAGGGATTATTCCATTTACAATTATGAATTTATAGCACATACAAAGCTTGACTTATTACTTTCATTGTTTCATTTTGCGTGATACCGTTTGAATGATAATGAAATTTAAAAAATAAAGAGCAGATTTTGAAAATTGTTGTTCGAAACAAGTATAAATATTTGTATTGTTAAATATTGTCTCATTAAGAATAAATTAAGTAACTTTTTTAAAACAATATAGTTAAAACAAGTAATATATATATATATAAAAAAAATTAGTATCTCATTAAGGATAAAATTGAAAAATTAAAGTCAAAATATTTCTAAATATTGAAAAATATATTCTTTTTGGAACAAAGTAAAAAAAACGTATCACAAAAATTGGAAAAGTAATTGTGTCATTTTGGAATCGTACTCCATCTGTCCTACTTTATATGCCCAGTCAAAATTTCTAGATTCAAACTTTTAAACTTTAATCATTAATTTAAATATAGAAGCTTTAAGTTTTTTAAAATAAAATTTATATATCTCCTCTGTTCACTTTTATTTATCACTTATTCCTAAAATAAATTTTTATTTTTACTTGTGACTTTTAACATATCAAGAAAAAACAATAATTTTTTTTATGTTTTACCCTCAGCATTAAATACTTATACTCCAAATCATTTTCCAAGACCTAAAACTAAACATCATTTAATAGGGACAGTGTGGTAAAATACATATATCAATAATTATTTTCTTAATGAATGTGATAAGTTAAATAGTGACAAGTAAAAATGAATGGAGGGCAAACGTATGATATAAATCACAATAATTAATAACTTAAGATATTTAAAGAACATATAATAAGAAAATTTTGATTAAAAAAAATCTTAATTGACTCTCGAAATTCCAACTGTGTATCACCAAAATTGGGAAGGAGGGAGGGAGGGAGTAAGTAAGATAGATAACAAAGGGACAAATTAGGAAGTAGAGAGGCTTGAGGGTGAGGGGAATGAACTTTCTTGGAAATAAAGAAAGCTTTGAACTAATATTCCACAAGCTTGGGCAGAACCCCCCTCTTTCCTATTATATATAAGCAATCAAACTTTGTGAAGTATAGTTGAGACTCTTAATTGGAGAAAGAATATATAGTCATGGGAGAACTAGTGTTCCAGCTTCAACATGGAAAAAACATGGATTATGTAAAGAAGGGCGCTTGGTCTCCTGAAGAAGACAAAAAATTGATTGATTATATCGCGAAATATCGTATTTGGAACTGGAGCCAGATACCCAAATTTGCAGGTACAACAAGTATTTTGCTAGCGTCTGATCATAAATTTTGGATCAAATTTTGAGAATTTATCTTCAAAAAATATAAAGTCTTCATCCTTGCTTTTCTTGTTGCTTTGTTATTACTTTTAGGGTTTCAGCATGTATTTTAATTTGTTATTGTGGCATGGGTGGTACACACAGGGCTATCAAGAAGTGGAAAGAGTTGTAGATTGAGATGGATGAATTATCTAAGGCCTCAACTAAAGAGAGGACCACTTAACCTTGAAGAAACTCAAACAGTTATCAGAATGTATCAATCACTTGGTAACAGGTGACAATTAATTACCTTCATTTTCATCGTCGAAGATGTGATTAAGTAAATAAAAATGTATGCTCATTTCTCTCTATTAGCTATTAGCTATGAATTCATGACAACTCATGATCAACTAAATGATCATTCATGACGACTCAAACTAATTAAACTACTACTAATTATAATTATCTAACACTCTATTGATGTTATGTTTTGTTGAAGGTGGTCAGCTATAGCTAAAGAACTGCCCGGAAGAACAGATAACGAAATCAAGAATTTCTACCACACACATTTAAAGAAGCACATTGGGACAAAAGTTGAAGTGAAACGTAAATTAAGGTCCAAAAAGGTGGAGAAAGCTAAACAAATAGAGATATCTACTTGTCCAATTCAAGATCCAGTATGCAGTACTACTCCTGATGATCAATCACTTGATTTCACCAAGTCCTCCTCCTCTAACTACCTCACATTTGATGAAAATTACAAAATCATGGATCATTTCTTGGAAACGTCGGATCAAGACAACGATGTTACTTCAGTTGTCAATGATGAAAATATAGTTATATTGGAGAGTAATCCAGATAGTAGTACATCGTCATCATCAAGTCTTGATCTGTACATAAAAGATTTCATGGATGTGAGTGTTCATTCATCTAATATGGATTTCTGGTTGGAGCTGTATATGGCAGCCGATAATCTGAACACCTAGAAGCTGAATCTACGTACTTTGGATATGCTTTTCATGTTCACTATTGCGTGCTTAAGTTTATGTACCATAAATCTATAACTATATATGCAGTATGTATATACTTGCAATAAGATTCAGCCTCCTTTTAATTTATTTTTTATTCTCTTAAAATTATTTTTACATCTGTACCTCAAAGCATGGCGGAGCTACCTTAGACAAAGGGTACTGGTCCGGTGCGTATTCTTCGCTGGGAAATAATGTGGTATACATAGGTTTAAATTAACTTTAGCTTCAGCAATATTGTTGGAGCTAGCACTGGCCATAGTAATTGGAGCAATAGTTTTTCCTTTCATAAGGTTGAATATATATATACATACATGTGGTTAAAGAATAAAAGAATATCATGTCATTTCCATCACCCACTTTAGAGGAAATGGTTGAATATAATGCTTTACAAAGTGAGGGATTTTTTTTTAAAAAAACATGAATCTTATTATTGGGTGATGATATTTATGGTCAAAATTAACCTAGTAAGTTGAGTATGAAATGAAAAAGAAGAAACGAATCCTCTGAGTGGCTCGTGCTGATGTATTGACCAGAAAAGAGACAGTTAGAATGATTAGGGAGATTATAATTTTATGAGGAGACAAACTGTTCGAATAATAATTCAAAATTGAAGTAGTAATTTTAAGCTGTCTAGTTTTAGTTTAATTTGATTTTTTATTATTATAAATAGAAATGTTGATAGTTATTTTCAGTATATAAAAAGAACGGTGAGATTCAAGAATCTTTTAAGTTTATTAATAAAATATTTGCGTTCACCAACTTGTCACTTGAGCAAAGCGTAGGCGAAGAAACATCACTTGTTATCGTCATGCCCATAAAACTTAAACAAGAAAAGGATATTTCCTTGCCAAGTTGTAATGAAATCATATTTGTCACGTGGGGCTGCTCAAAATATACAACTAGGACTTACTTACAAGAAAATGACAAAAACTTATACTCTTCATCTCAATTTATAGGAGACCAAAAATCACCTTTTGTAAATGTCGTCTGTTCTTTTTGATGTGAAATCTACATGTTTGTTTCGTTTTTTTTTTTAAAAAAAGAGAAATCATGTGAAGATTTGAGTTGGCACAAATTTTAATTATTTTCTTAATTTTTTTTTTGTGATTTCAAAAGAAAATCATTACTATATATGTGATTATAAATCATCTCAATTAAAAATAAAGGAATAAAAAAACTTGACTGGTAAAATAGTCAACAAGACACTAGTCTATCACTCATTTCAAGAGTATACTTACCAAGAGGTACTAAAAAGGCCCTTTACTTTTGAAAAAATTTCAAATAAGTGTTAGGTTAATATGATAAATGTATTTTTTTTAAAAGGTAGTTTTCTTTAGCTTCCTAGGAGTATAATGGTTGCAGAAATTAAGGTAAGGTGACTGTATCATTTTTGTCCTCGTTATGTATGAGTTTGAGTAAAGAATTATGGGTGTGTTGTTATTAAGAAACTCAAGGGGAGGTGAGTTGAATATTTGGTTGCTATGATAAAGATTATTTGGGGCTGTTTTATGTGGGGGATACCTTTGTTCTCCGCGTTCGCGAAGCTGTGGAGAGTTGCCCTCCGCGTTTGCGGAGAAATGGTTGGCTTCCCTCCGCGTTCGTGGAGCGTTGACCGCTTTTGCGGAGAAGAGCAGGCCTGGCAATTTATAAAAGGGAATTTCAATATCCTCTCGGTGCTAAGTAAATATTCCACAGAATTAGTCATTTTCATATTCATATTATTAATCAATGGAAGGGTACAACTAGGGTTACCAATCCAAGCTAAAATTATGCGTATAGACGTTTCATGATGGAACCTACTATAAAACTCTAGTAGGTAAGCCTAAAAGGCTCAATCCAAATGAAAGTTGAAGTATAAACTAAACATGCATCAAGCAGAAGAAACTGAGATCGAAGCTTCGTCGGATTAGCGAGCTACTACTGACAGTTTGTGGATGACTTCTCTACCATTGCAACACCTTTGACTTGGTTGACTCATCTTGATGTTCTGTTTGAGTGGTCTGAGGAATGTGAGTTCGGACTTCGGAAGCTTAAGGAGTTGCTTAGGATTTTTGGTGATACGAGGTCCGGACGGTTTTTTGGCCGAAATTTTTTGTGGGGGTCCGTTAAGACCTTATTAATGGCGTGAGTTGGTCCCGAGGGGTAAACATCTGCATTTTGAGGTTCAAAATAGGCCCAGTCGGTGTATGACTAAAAGAACCATGCCATACCACTGGAGGAATGCCAGGCATGGCAAAGGTAATGGTATTAGCAACACAATCCAAGACCGCATGGTAGGGAGATAACCAGTCCATACCAAGAATAATATCGAAATCAAGCACCTACGGTCCGTAGATGGCTTCCGTAGGTACTGGCACCAGACCTGAAAACCAGAAATTTTCCTTCCTTTTTAAATCCGAGGTGTTACATTCTAGGGGTTGAATTTCCTCCTGTTTATGTTTGGTTTTGATAACTTACTGATTAAAAAAATTAGCAGATTAAAACTAATTTATGATACTAATAGAACCAATTCAAGAACTTAGATCAAAAGTGATCTAGACCCCTATTTCGAAGAAATTAGAGAGAACAATTAGTATAAGACTAATCACCTTCTTTAATTTACGAATAAGAACCAAAGATATCAAATTAAGAATTAATCTCACCTCTTAAGAATCTTTCTTATAAGATAAATCCCAAGTAGCCACATACAAAGGTGTAAAGAAGAGAAACTCTCAATTAATAATAATCATGTCTGTTCAAGTGGTGTGAGCTTGACCGTTCCTGTTTTTTGAAGAGAATTATCTTTTCCTTGTGTTGAAACTTATGAGTTAAGGTCAAGTTTTCCTCTTATTTCTTCTCCTCAAAATAATACTTACCTGGTCTATTGGTTTTTTTTTTTTAAAGAAAAACTTTTGTAATATGAGTTCAAATGATTTGACTAATTTAAATTTGGTTTAATATATATCCTCCCTTATGTGTGAAATGTTGTTTATGTAAAAGTTTTCCATTTCTAGTTGGAAGGGAGTAAATGATTCTCCAATTCACGATAGGGTTCAAACGAAGACCATTAATTAGGTGTAAAGGAATTTCATTTTATATAGTTAGCCCCATCCTCGATATATCTCCCGATAACACTCCACCAAATAGCTTATATTTTTTCTTCTAACGAACTTAGAGATGTTGGAATTCCGAAAGGAGTTATACAACATTTAATCTATCTATATAATAGGTTTTGTATTTCGAATATATATTGCATGAACAATTAAAGAGAAGATAACCAATAAGATCGATCCGGCTATACATATTGCATTGAAAAAAAAAAAGAAGACAAAACCAAATAAGATAACCTCATTAAATATAAAGAGTATTATTTCCTCTGGTTCATATTAAGTGATTTGTTGAGGTATGACATATTTTTTATGAAAAATATTAAAGGACATAATTTAAAGTCTATTTTTCACTATTATCCTTTTGATTATTTTCAGACTAGTCTCTCAGAAAATGTAAAGTAATTAAGAATTTCATTAAATGAAGGGTAAAATATGGAAAAAAATCTCAATAACTTTCTTGGACTTTGAATAATTTACTTTTTTTGAACTATGAAAAAAGTCTCAACAATTCATTTAATACGGACTAAATTACTATAAATCGAACATGATATATCGATGAGATAAGACACGAAACATACAAATAACAAAATATATATTGAAAGACCTAAAAGTTTGGAATTTCAACCAGAAAAAAAAGGCATATGTTGCTAGCTCAACCATAATTATTGTTTTAATAAATAATTTTTATAGTAAAGTTAACGACTAATTCAGTACGAAAGGGAAGGTACGTTGAACAAAACCTCAATCATTTTGTTATTTAAAAGTGAAGATTTGATGTTCAAATTGCTAATTAGTCCACCATCGTGCTTTTACATTTGGCATATATATAGTCACAACGGCCAAATATAATATGTAGAAAGATTTTATCCAAATATTTGTATGAAAAAAGAATATAGACAGTGATATAAGCAAACTTTATTTTGACCCTTCATTGTGGAATATCACCAACTTTTTCCCTCACATATTCCGAAATGTAAACTCTTAGGACAATTGGGAAATATTTGTTTGTGTTGGGAAAGGCAAGCACAAAATAAATGTGCACGACAAGGAAATTGCGGAAGAAATCCAAGTCAAAACTTTCCCTTTCTATTTGAACCAAGAGAAGACAAAATAATGCAAAAACAAACAATTTGGGGCAGCACGCAAATCAACCAAGCAAAAAAAAAAATCAACACGAGACACCAAGTTTAACGTGGAAAACCTCTTCGGTGTGAAGAGTAAAAACCACAAGGCCAAAGCTCCACTATAATCAACAAGAGTTACAAAAGTGTTCTCCAAAATGGCCACCAACAAAGTGCCAAACAATGAGCAACACAACTACAAGATAACACAAAAAACTAGAGAAATAAAAAGGAGCAAAGTCACCAAAACGCAGCTACTGTTCACGAGCAAATATCTGGAGCTACGGGACTCCAAATCACCCTCTCTTAGTTCCCAAACAAAGATTAAGTTGAAAGGAACAAGCTGACCAAAAATCAGCTCAATCGGACAAGAAACGAAGCGGGAATCACGATTTGAAATGACTGCTAAGGTTTGTGCGAAAATCTGCACTTTCTCTCTTTTCTCTCTATATGGCTGCTGTCAAAACTCTTATGATTCTTCAAAATAAGACCTAAAATAAAGTCTTATAAATGCACCATAATATTGGGCTTATGGGCAAAGTGGGCTATTCCAATTGGGCTCAAATTTATCCACAAAGGAAAGGAAGGGAGACCCAAAACCTTAGACTTTTATTTATCCACATAGGAAGGGAAAAAGGCCTAAAACCCAACAATTTGATCCCTTTCGACTATATGGAGGAGACCGCCATCCCGGCGATCATGCAACATTCTTCAAACTTCCCTCTTGGCAAAGCTTTAGTCATCATGTCGGAACCATTATCATTGGTATGGATCTTTTCAAGTTCAAGCAACTTAGAATCCAACACATCTCGAATCCGATGATACCTCACATCAATGTGTTTAGACCGACCATGAAATGTAGAATTCTTGCCAAGATGAATAGCACTTTAACTGTCGCAATAAAGCACATACCTCTCTTGAGCACAACCAAGTTCCCCCAAAAATCTCTTCATCCAGAGCAACTCTTTGCAAGCTTCAATAGCTGCAATAAGCTCAGCCTCTGTAGTAGATAAATCAACACATTTTTGCAACCTAGATTGCCAAGACACAGCTCCCCCTGCAAAGGTAATCAAGTAGCCTGAAGTAGACTTACGAGTATCAACATCACTAGCCATGTCTGAATCAGTATAACCACAAAGAACAGGATTCCTTGTACCAAAACACAAACTCAGACTAGAAGTGCCACAAAGATATCTCATAATCCACTTTACAACATTCCAGTGCTCTCTTCCCGGATTAGAAAGAAAACGGCTAACAATACCAACAGCATGAGCAATATCTGGTCTTGTACACACCATTGCATACATCAAACTACCAACAGCTGAAGCATAAGGAACTTTCTTCATATCTTACTTCTCACCATCACTGGAAGGACAGTGCTTAGTACTCAATTTGAAGTGCATAGCTAAAGGTGTACTGACAACCTTAGCTTTGTCCATGTTAAATCTACGAAGTACTTTCTGAATGTACTTCTCTTGTGACAACCACAACTGCTTGGCATCTCTATCACGGACAATCTGCATGCCAAGAATCTGCCTTGCTGGTCCCAAGTCTTTCATAGCAAAAGACTTATTCAACTCTTGCTTCAACTTCTGAATCCTGCAAGTATTATGACCAACAGCAAACATGTCAACAACATAAAGCAAAACGATAATGAAGTCATTACCAGAGAATTTTTGCACAAAAACACAATGGTCTGAAGAAGTCTTTTCGAAGCCCTGCTGACTCATAAAAGAACCAAACTTCCTGTACCATTGCCTGGGAGCTTGTTTTAAACCATACAAGCTCTTTTTCAACTTGCAAACATAATTCTCTTTTCCCTTGATTTCAAAGTCTTCCGGCTGCTCCATATAAATTTCTTCATCTAAGTCACCATGGAGAAAATCAATTTTAACATCCATTTGTTCAACCTCCAAGTCCAAACTTGAAGCCAAGCCTAGAACCACACGAATAGATGACATCTTCACAACTGAAGAGAATATCTCATCAAAATCAATTCCCTTTTTCTGGCTAAAACCCTTCACAACTAATCTAGCTTTGTACCGTGGAACTGGGTTACCATCTTCATGTTTCACCCTAAAAACCCACATGTTTTTCAAAGCTTTTCTGTCTTTGGGTAACATAACCAAATCAAAGGTATGATTATCATATAGAGACTTCATTTCATCCTCCATAGCATCAAACCACCTTTCTTTTTCTTCACTTTCCATGGCCTCATCAAGACTCTCGGGTTCTCCCCCGTCAGTCAAGAGTACATACTCATTGGGAGAATAACGAGATGAAGGTATTTTCTCTCTAGTAGATCTTCTGAGAGAACTCTCTGGAGAATCAATAATAGTTGGTTCCTCACCAACCACATCGTCTTACACTGGAGCATCAACGGCATACTGGTCATTCTGAATATGATCACCATCTTCAATATCAGCTTGACTTTCATCATTTTGAAGATTTTCATCAGGTGCAATAGTCAAAGGAACTGGATCAACATCAACTAGGCTTTCACTGCTCTGAGAATCAACCTTCTCAGCTTTGTCAAGATCTTCAATTGTTTGGTCTTCAAAGAACACAACATCACGGCTTCTAACAAGTTTCTTCTCAACTGGATCAAAGAAACGATAGCCAAATTCATCTTGACCATAACCAACAAAGATACACTGCTTAGTTTTAACATCTAACTTGACCTCTCATCTTTAGGAACATGCACAAAGGCTTTACACCCAAAAACTTTAAGATGATCATAAGAAACATTCTTACCAAACCAAACTTTATCAGGGACATCACCATTCAAAGCAACAGTAGGAGATAAATTGATAACATATGCAGCAGTATTAAGTGCTTCTGCCCAAAAGGAATCTGGCAGCTTAGCATCTGAAATCATACATCTAACCCTCTCAACTAGAGTTCTGTTCATCCTCTTTGCTAAACCATTTAGCTGAGGAGTCTTTGGAGGAGTTTTCTGATGCCGTATACCCTGCTATCTGCAATATCTATCAAAAGGACCAATATACTCACCACCATTATCAGAACGGATGCATTTCAATTTCTTCCCTGTCTGTCTCTCAACCAAGGCCTGAAAATTCTTGAACACATCAAGCACTTGATCCTTGGACTTCAAAGAGAATACCCAGAGTTTGCGAGAATGATCATCAATAAAAGTCACAAAGTAAAGTGCACCGCCATGAGACTTTACCTTAAAAGGACCACACAAATCAGAATGTACCAACTCCAGCAAATCAAGCTTCCTCGAAGGTGGATGACTCTGAAAAGAAACTCTTTTCTGTTTACCGGCTAAGCAATGAACACACTTGTTCAACTTTGCTTGTTTCACTCCAAAAAGCAAATTCTTCTTAGCCAAATTGTCCATCCCCCTCTCGCTCATATGACTCAGTCTTCTATGACATAACTCTGATGAAGTATCATTCTCCACCAAATTCACTGAGCCTCTACAAATGGAGCCCTGAAAAATATACAAGTTAGACAACTTGTTACCACGGGCTACAACCATCGAACCTCTAGTAAGCTTCCACTGGCCAACACCAAAGGTATTAACATAACCCTCATTATCAAGGTATCCAACATAAATCAAATTCAAGCGAACATCTAAAGCATGTTTGGCATTATTGAGAACTAGTTTGGAACCATTGTTACTTTCCAAACAAACTGTCCCAATGCCAAGAACTGCAACCTCATGATTATTACCCATTTTCAACATCCCAAAATTACCTGGAGTATAAGAAGAAAATAATTCCTTCCTGGGAGTGACATGAGAAGTAGCACCAGAATCCACAAACCAGCTAGACTCATCGCAAACAAGATTAACGGTATTTTCATCACAAGAAACAAGAAGATCATCATTAGCGACAACAGCAACTCGATTTTCATTATCGCCTTCTTTCTTTTGTTGTTTCATAATTCTCTTGTACCTGAAATAATATTTCTTGATATGCCCATTCTTGTGGCAATAGTCACATGTAACATTCTTGAATCTAGACTTTGACTTTTCTCTACTTTTATCTCTGTCATTCTGACCTCTGAACTTGCTTCTCCCTCTATCTTCAGTAACCAAAACATCGGAGTGTGAAACTGAAGAAGATGAGCCTTGAGATCTTCTTCTCATCTCTTCATTCAAGACACCACTCTTAGCATTTTCCATGGTTATAACACCACTGGGAGCCGAATTAGTCAAAGAAACTCGAAGAGTTTCAAAAGAGTCTGGTAGAGTATTAAGAAGCCATAGTCCCTAAATTTCTTCATCAAACTTTACACCTATTCCGGACAGCTGGTCAAGAACACCCTGAAAATCATTAATATGATCAGAAATAGGAGTGCCCTCTTTATACTTGATATTCATCAATTGTTTCAATAGAAACAATTTATTATTGCCAGTCTTCGAAGCATATAGTGTCTCGAGCTTGTCCCACAAACTTCTAGCATGTGTCTCATTCACAATGTGATTTCTAACATTATCTTCAACCCATTGTCTAATATAACCATAAACCTGCAGGTGCTCAAATTCCCAATCCTCATCATTCATGGATTCAGGTTTGTTAGAGGAAAACACATGTAGATGCATTTTCTTGACAAATAGAAGATCTTTCATCTTGCCTTTCCAAGTATGATAATTACTACCATTCAAACAAATCATCTTGCTCATATTTGACTCCATCATTCAAATAGACAATCACAACAACCTAATGCTCTGATACCACTTTGTTGGGAAAGACAAGCACAAAATAAATGTGCACGACAAGGCAATTGAGGAAGAAACCCAAGTCAAAACTTTCCCTTTCTATTTGAACCAAGAGAAGACAAAATAATGCAAAAACAAACAATTTGGGGAAGCAAGAAAAATAAATCAACACGAGACACCAAGTTTAACGTGAAAAACCTCTTCAGTGTGAAGAGTAAAAACGACAAGGCCAAAGCTCCACTATAATCAACAAGAGTTACAAAAGTGTTCTCCAAAATGGCCACCAACAAAGTGCCAAACAATGAGCAACACAACGACAAGATAACACAAAAAACTAGAGAAATAAAAAGGAGCAAAATCACCAAAACGCAGCTACTGTTCACGAGAAAAAATCTGGAGCTACGGGACTCCAAATCACCCTCTCTCAGTTCCCAATCAAAAATTAAGTTGAAAGGAACAAGCTGTCCAAAAATCAGCTCAATCAGACAAGAAACGAAGCGGGAATCGCGATTTGAAATTGGCTGCTAGGGTTTGTGCGAAAATCTGCACTCTCTCTTTTCTCACTATAACTGCTCTCAAAACTCTTATGATTCTTCAAAATAAGACCTAAAATAAAGTCTTATAAATGCACCATAATATTGGGCTTATGGGCAAAGTGGGCTATTCCAATTGGGCTCAAATTTATCCACAAAAGAAAGGAAGGGAGACTCAAAACCTTAGACTTTTATTTATCCACATAGGAAAGGAAAAAGGCCTAAAACCCAACAGTTTGATCATTTGGGCACTATATATATATGTCTCTTTCAAAATAATATAGAAAATGAATCAATGACGTGAAACGCTAAGTTCAATTAATTAGGACTTATTAAGGATCAACCTATATTCACATTTTATTGATGTTATAACATCATAAACCTAGACACTCCCTCTTTTATTGATGTTATAACAACATAAATGCACCATAAATCCTTACCCTTTTTTTTTTTTTTCAAATCCATCACCAATTGGTTGTGAGTCGCCATTGATGTGGGGGTTAGACCATGTCCATTAATCCAAAAAGTGTACAAAATTGGAGGGGGACATGAACTTTTTTTCTTCTTGATAGAAACCATCCACCCATGCTTTCACCTCCCGTGGTGGTAGGGGGTTTGGCCCGGACCCCTATCTTATGTATTATTTAAGCAAAAGATTACAAGAGGGAGATCAAACCTTACCTCTAGTTACAAGGGGATGCAAAGGGGAAGGAGAGAAGCAAAAGCTCCAACTTAAAGGTAGTTAAGACAGACAAAAGAGGCTACCTCCAACAAGAACCTTCACAACAAAAAACTTACCACGGGAAAGGATTAGCCTAAGAATCCTTCCAAACAAGTAAGAAAAAGACTAACTAACAAAGAAATTAGACTTATCATATCTCCTTCTCATTGAGGTAAGTTACCATTTATCTAGTTGAATAGTAAATGAGAGAAAGTGGGATGCTTCTCTCTCTAGACCTGATTAAGAGCTCAAAAATTCTCAATCTCTTTCCCTCTCCCTCACATCAGGTGACATATAGGCCCGGGTTCAATTTTTGTCACAGTTGGCCATTGGTTGATCGTTAACGGGTTGTTTTCAAGTCTTGAATATAGCCCCTCTTAGGTTATCGTAACTACGGTAGTCATGTACTTCAGGCCTCCCTTTACAATTCTTTTTTTAACTTGCTATGGTTCAATTATGTTAATTGTTGTTTCTCTTCTCTTGTGTTCCCATGCAAGTATGATCGCGGTCGACAACCGCGATCATAGTTGGCCTACGTTCCTGAAGCTCCAGTGTTTCTTCCCTTTGGAAACCGGCATGGTTAAAGTCAAGATCATCTCTTTAAACTTGATCCAATTTATTATCCTAGACGACTAACTATATAACTTATGCCTTGTGATATAGTTGTGTCCAAACACCCTATTGCTACTATTACGTTCGTCTGGACATGCACATATTTCAAGGTTACCTTAGACCATTCTCTGAAGCTCATCTTAAATTTGTATTAAGATCGTTTTAATTAAGGCAAATTTTTGGGGTCTTACAATTTTAGGCTCACATTATGGAGGTATTTAGAAGTTACCTCACTTCAAAGCGAGGTTGTGAGTCAAGTCCCAGCTTCTTTTTTGACAATACTTTTTAATTTACATCTTAATTTTTCTATCCTCTAAAACAATCTAGTTATTTAAACCTTCACATCCGATTAATACAAAAGACATTAAAATTAATTAGAACCCTAGAATTCCACAAGCACGTGAAACTGTAAAAAGATCAAAGTACAATTGAATCCAAAAATAAAATAACATAGGTCATTCTGTCTATCCTCAAAATATATTCTTTTCAAGAGTCTTGCCCTTTTCAATATCCATATTAAGTTGATTTCTCATCTCTTTCAACTACATATATTTTAACCCTTTATTATTAATCTATGGTCAAAACCTAATTAGTTGAATATGAATGAGAAAAAAGAGTACCTAATTAAGTTTAAGATTACCTAGGATTAGAAAAGGAAGAACAAATAGATAAAACAAATATTATTAGTGTGAGAAAGTATTAAATATTTTGACTCATTTATACAAGTTTGACATCAGAATTTCTTTCTTTAAACCAACTTGTCGATTCAGAAATGGAATCCAATTTGTTTTCATTATTATTACTTGAGCAACGCGCAAGCAAAGAAGCATCACTTTCCATTGTCGTCATTAATTTATCATAACTTGACATTTTTAATTCCTACCTCGTACGTCCTATCCCACTTCAGGTTAATATTTAGAATTCATGATTAGGAATGATCTTAAAGTAGTTACAGGTTAAAATTATGAGATAATACATAAACGTGCTTTTAATTTGGTTTTAGTTGATATTTTATGTTCTTTAATTTTGCGTGTATATAAATAGATACTTAAATTTGTATAAAAATAAAAAAATAGACACATGTATCCTACGTGACTAACAAAAGTGATTTTTGGAATCAAAGGCTAAACAAAAGTGAGTAATGAATCAACTCAAGTTGTCCCATTAAAAAAACTTTGACCAAAATTGTATACATACTTATATTTAATTATGAGTGTGTTTGGTATGAAATAAAATGTTTTTCATGAAAAATATTTTTCTTGAACTGGGACTTGATTCCGACTGCAACACTCGAACCTGGACACGAACCCGATGATCGATCCAGACTCCAACCCCGAGATCCGATCCAGGACCTGACCATCGACTTTCGAACCGAGACCCAACATTAGAATTGGGACCCTACCGTGACATCAAAATCTGGACATGACCCTAAAGATCGATCCGGGATCTGAGTCTGACACCCGACCCAAGACCTGACCTCGGCTTCCCACTCTAGAGCGGACATTCGAACTGGAACCAACCTTGACCCTAACACTGACACAGGACCCCAATGACTAATCTGGGACTTGATCCCGACACCCGATCCTAACACCCAATCGGGGATCCGACTTTCAAATTAGGATCCAACCTCATCACCTGATCCGGGACCTAGCCTAACACTTGACTTGGGACCTAACCTTGACTCTCGATCCAAAACCCGACTTGACACCCGACTTGGAATTCCACCCAGACACCTGACTCGAAAATCGACCCCCACACCCGGTCTAGAATCCGACCTCGAATCGTGAGTCGGAACAGAGACACCCAAATCAGGATCTGACCTCGACCCGAAAATTGAGAGTTGGGTCTCGAATTGAGGTAGGAGTTGGGTCCCGAATCGAGAATCGGGAGTTGAATCCCGAATTAGTATCGGGAATCGATATCCTAGACTTGAGTTAGAGTGGAAAGTTGAGGTGTGAGGTTGGAAAATAGTTTGAAATGTTTTTCTTACTTTAATTTTTTGACGTGTGTCATTTCCTTAAATTTGAGAAATATAAGTTGATTTGGAAAACATTAATCCAACCAAACATGAGAAAATTGAAAAACATATCAAAACACACTTATCTCCAGCTAGTTAGAAATAAATGGCTAATATTAAACACATCAGACTTGCTACACTATCATGAGGATCAATTGAAAACATAGCATGTTTGATCTCTTCAACAGATGGTATAGCCTCAAAGGTTTTGTTATATCTTTCTAAATAAATAAATCCACCTGACAGAGTTGCTAATGTCTGTGCCATCTTGTTTTGTGAAGATGTCCTGTAAATGATCTATACTTGCATTGCCTAGAGGCTAAAGCTATTCTTGATCCTGAGGTGTTGAGTTCTTCCTTCTCTGTTTAATCTTCCTCAGCCCATTTGATCCTAGCTTTTTGTTTGAGAATGGACTGCTTCATATTAAACCTTCTAATATACTCAGCTTGTGTTGGATCACATTAAGCAGTCCATATGGTAGCCATCATATATATTTTTTCACTCTATCAAACACTCAATATTCAAGAAGAATCTACATAAAAGGTCGCGCCTCCTTAAGACATATGGACATCCATAAAGGATCCATTGAGAACTACCATATCGACATCCATAAAAGGTCACGCCGCTCCTTTAAGACAATTTTTTTTAAAAATGAGGAGTGTTCCCAGATGATAATAGTAATAATAAACAAGAGAGAGTTGTTCGGACGATAAGCAAACAGAGTGGTTGTCGTACAGTAGACCAACTCCCACTCTACAACAACTAGAAAAGGTACACATACATTCATAAGTCTACATCTATATATATCTTCCATTCAATTTGCAGCACATACTTTACAATGCAGCAATAATATGAGAAGCCACAAAACAGTGAAGAATTATTTAACAACTGTTTTCAAATGTACTATAAAAATGACTAGGTTTATCCAGCAAAGAAAGACTCTAAATATTTAGCGGTACAACAAAGAGAGTATGTATGTTCTGCCACAATTACGCCTCCCAACCTCTTAACATTGTAGCACGTGCAACACGATTCACTCCCAATGTGAAGGCACCCATCCGAAGATTGCAGTTGTGTGACTTACACATGTTCTTCAGGTTATGGAAGGCTTTCGTCATGTACTTCTCAAGCTCCATGTTAACCTTCTCCTCATTCCACATAAAACCTTGAATATTCTGCACATGAGACACAATATTAACAACTCAATAGCATGCACATCCAATCCCGAGAATAACTAAAAAACAGCCATTTTGGAAGCAGTCGACAAAAAATTGACTCAGAAAAGATCAACCTAGATACTTAAAATATCTAATCTATACCGGGCTTGAATTAAGTTGTCTGATAATTTATTACCAATATTGTCATATCGTTGAAAGCTGAAGCCCATTAACTTTCTTATCTTGAGCAAATCGCATTAAGCTAGATACACCCAATGTAATAAAAGCATATATAGATATCGAATATTACCTGAACCCACTCAAAATAACTGACAGTCACACCTCCAGCATTGGCGTAAATGTCGGGAAGTATAACAACTCCTTTCTTACACAAAATCTGCATAAGGCAACTATCTATTATCAAAATACTGTAATTCTAGTTGTCAAATGACTATAAAACCTGAAAGAGTGGTATGATACCTCATCAGCTTCGGGATCAGTAGGATGATTTGCTGCTTCTATTATGAACTTGGCCTTGATATGATCAGCATTTTCTCTTCAGTGAAAAAACAGAACGCACAATGACAAAATTAGATGTATGTCGGCGTATCAGAAGTTCACATAGATGTTTCAGTACTAAAAACAGAATAAAGAAGAAATTCAAATGCAACTACGAATCTTTGTTAGGTTGTCGTTCATATAAGATGGTTTTGTCATCCTGATCAGGCACTAATTATGCCACCAAAATATATATTGACCATCTCCTTTTCATTTATCGATTCTCTCAGTAAAGAAACAAACAATTTGGTAAGAATTAAGACGAACATTTTCAAAAGTAAAATAAGGTTGTAAACCTGTTCAAAACTCCTCCCAAAGCACAAGGTATGAGAACATCACACTCATGTGTAAGCAATTCGTCGGAATTCATCGAGTCTCCACCACTAAAACCAATCAGCGTCCCTGTTGCTTCTTTGTGATTAATCAAAGCGGCTATATCAAGCCCATTAGGATTCTTGATTGCTCCAGTTATGTCACTCACTGCAATCACCTTGCCGCCTTTCTCATGAATCAGTTTTGCGGCCCAAGCTCCCACATTTCCAAATCCCTAAGAAATACAAATATTCAAGCAATAACGTAAGTAGATGATCAGGAACACAATGGAAATTGAACAACTATGAAGTTTTACCTGAATGACAAAAGTCAAGTCCTTAATGTTCTTTCCATGTTCAGCAAGTAAAGCACCTGTTGCATAAACTACACCACGGCCAGTTGCAGCATCCCTACCCAATGACCCCCCAAGATCCTAAGACAGAATAAAATAGGATACTTCAAAATACAGAACGTACGTACGAACTATAACCATATTGGATAATTAAGTCTAAAATGTAAGTATGAGATAGGACTTCAATAATATGTTGCAAAATACGTCTTACAATTGGTTTTCCAGTCACAATTGCAGGTGAGTGCCCATGAAACTTTGAATACTCATCCAATATCCACGCCATGGTCTGTTTGTGCAAAGTATCGATAAGCCTATTTTCTAGCAAATATATGTTCTAAAAACGTTTGAGATATATAAGATCGATATTACTAACCTGGGAATTAGTTCCCATATCAGGTGCAGGGACATCAGTATTGATTCCAATAAGATCATGAATTTTCTGTGTGAAAACACGTGTAAGGCGCTCCAACTCACTAATGCTTAAATCTTTCGGGATGCAGCCAATTCCACCCTTAGCTCCCCCATATGGAATATCTGCTACAGCAGTCTTCCAAGTCATTAGTTGAGCAAGGGCATTCACCTCGTCATGGTCAACCTTGCAAAACAAATTTACCATATATCTCAGTACCAAGTCCTTCCTTACCAGAAAAAAAAGATCGAATTCTTAAAAGACTATTGACCACCAGCAAAACTCAGAACATGACAGAAACTTGACGTTGATATACAAGATCAATTGAAAAGGAAAGGCTAGTGGAACTGTTATGGTCTAGCATATAGTTAACATCAAGTAATTCCTATATATAGATGAACATTTTATCGGTAGATGATCAACCATCAATAAATGAAAGCTAAATAAAAGCTAAATAAAAGCATGCATACAAACCTACTCATATATATTTATCACCAGCTACATAGCAGATACTATAAAAACTAAAAAGATGAGTTGAAACCTCGAAACGCTAAGTTTTCATCTAAATATCAAAGGCCAACGCTTTTCATGCTTGAAGCACCAGAAGGATTGATGATCAACACATTAATAAAAAAATTTAAGGGAAACTACAGATCTTTTATACTTCCATCATGTGCAGCAAAACATGAGTGGTCCATCATGATTTCTTTCAACAGACACGTGCATACTTTCTTTGAACGCAAGTTGCGCCCAAAGCCATTAGGCCAAGGGCATGTGCCTAGTGTCACCCAAAAGAAAGAGGTTTTGTTTAAAAGATAAGTTCTAAATGGATTTGATCAGAATCTGGTATTTAATAGTACCAACCATCGAGCGGTCCTGATCTTGCGTCATTTATACAGTGCGGTAGAAGCCAAAAACATTAAGCGAAAGCAAAAGGTTACACCTAGAGGTTCTGTAGTACTCTAAACTAGTCGCACATACACCCTAGTACATGTTCCTCGACACTGAGGGCACCCCCGAAGAGCAGGGTATTTCGTGACATTTCTGATGCTGATTTTCCATTCCCAAAAATACAAATAACAACGATATTATGTATAGAAGATTCTCCTTGAACAAGAACCAAACTCTTTAATTACCGCGCAACCAAAGAAATAAACAATCTTAACCACTATATATGTTTCAACATAATTGATTATTACTTGATTACAACAGAACACCTATTCATCTTTGTATGCAATAAAACCATTTAGCCTTAGCAAAATCCTCACATCTACAAAATCTCTCTCAGAATACAAGACACATTGCAGTCTATATACCAACAAGGAAAAAAAGTCTTATCCAACCTTTTTTTCTTTTTACCCTTCCCTACTCACTTCTACCTTTCCTTCTCCCTAGGTGATTTGAACCCACGAACTTAAGGCCAGAGGTGGAGGATGCTTACCATCTTAAGGCCAGAGGTGGAGGATGCTTACCATCTAAGCAACTCTTTGGTTAAGTCTTATCCAACCTCAACTTTCCCCATAACATGTTTAAGACCATAGAACAAATGATTTTGGTACATTCTAGCTTTATTTAGTCTAAGACCACAAGATTCAATTTTTATTTTTTTTAACTTTGTTAAATTCTGTGTCAAATCATAATCAGATAAAATAACAAGTTAAAAAGAGGTTAAAGATTGAAAAGGAAATAGTTAAAGAATACCTCTGGATGGTATCTGATTCCCCCTTTCATAGGACCTCGAGCATTATCATGTTGAACTCTAAATCCAATGTAGGAAACTAAGGTTCCATCATCCTTAGGAATTGTACATTCCACCTGATAAACACACACACATATATATATAATCAATCTATCATAAACTAAAAAGAAGAAAAATAGTAATGACTAACAAACCAACCTTAATTTCTCTAAAAGGTATCAAAAGACTCTTCTCAAGTTTAGAATCCAATCCAAGAATGCGACTGGCCTTGCGAAAATTACGATTAGTTGCTGCAAGAGCATTCATGTCTGTCTCTGTTTTATCCAAAAAAGGAAATTAGGAATGTTGAGACAGAGATAGTCACTATTCATATAGAATAACAATCCCAAAGTTGACTAAAAATAAATTTATTATACATCCGTGCAATGAATATATCAGAACCGTTCTATTTTACTAAATTATGTATCATATTTATTGAATTCATATAAAGATAAAGTCATTATACATAAACTACAGTGTATGTGTATGATTCATTGTAACATATTCTTTCTGTTAAATGATTCATTGTAAAATAAATTCAAGAATTTAGTGATTAATTTAAAAAATAAATTCATTATACATAATGTTCATTGTTTCTTAATAATCAAATATTATTCATTGTATCTTATTTAAAACATTCAATGTATGATGGTGAGAGAATAAACTATATATCCTTCAACTAGATTTAAATTTTAATAAAAAATAAAACACAATAGCATCATATTTAACTAAATTGTCTTAGATATATTTGTCATTTTAAAGAATTATTAGTTTATAATATTAATGAGACCATATATTTACATAGGGGTCTTCTGAAAATATATTATCTTATCATCTTATTATCTTATCAAAATGGGTGATATCTTCCATTGGCCCAAGTCGAGACCCTTTGGTGTCTATTTTACCATTGCTATTAAATATTACTCAATATCTAATTTATTTTTCAAAGAATTAAATTTAATATATTCAAAGGGTAATATAGTAATATTACCCCCATTATTTATTATTTCTTAATATGTGTGTCAAGTTAATAGTGGACAACTATTGTTGGATAGAGGAAATATATTTTAACCTTTTTAAGTTTACCAATTATTTAAATTGTCCTTTTCAGGTCAAATATGTAAAAAAAAAAAACATTTTAATTTTTATATTTGACTAAAGATAATAATATTCTAACCAAATTCTTTTTTACATATTTGACCAAGAAAGAATATATATACACATTTAAAACGAATCATTGCATCTAAATTAAGGAAAAGTATATGTATATAAAAAAATATTCAAACAAATGTTTTAAGAAGTTGACCCAAAAAAGCAATAATACATAATTAAAATAAATATCGTTGTAAAAATATACATAATGTTTTTTTCTTTTTTTAATAAAAATACATTGTTTGAACTTTATTACATTGGTTAAATCTTCTTTTTTATTTGGATAAAATAAATAGAGTTTTAACTAACTTATATAAATTTGGATCCATATATATAATATTTTATAAATTTGTTAAAATATTACGGTACATATAATTAAGCTTTTACACTTTTAATTCGTAACTTAGGTGTTTACGTTACAATAATCCATTTTGACACATAATTTTGATAAAAACTATTGACGATGTGATGTTGGTCTTAGGGTATAAATGTTGTAAGGTGTGGATGTGTTGATTGTGTTATTTCATGCAAATGGCATTTATACCATTTTCCCATTTTTGCCTCCACATTAAAAACCGCCAATCCTACACATTTATAGTCTCTTGACAATTAATACTCCTCTTATATTAGTAGAAAGTAAGGTCTAAAGGTAAAGATATGGCATCTGGGTCTAACTCAACATCCCAAAAGCTAGCTCATGAGGGGTGGATTGTCCAAGTCCATATAAGAAGACCATCCGTCCATTTCTCAATCCCCAATCAATGTAGGACTTTTATCCACTCTAACACCCTCCTTCACCCCAAGCCTGACTGGAGCATACCAGGTAAAGATATGGCACAAAAATCCTATCAAGTAACCAAAAATACAACAAAGCCTCTGGTGCTACAGCTGACTAGTTCCACATCCTCTCTTCCTCCAATGGGTCTTTGGCCCACCACTTACAATCTTCGACAATTCATCCCTTCTATCAAAAGTTGTGGTGTCAACATTGTCAATGTGTCGTCTA
Organism: Solanum appendiculatum; assembly: GCA_018342035.1. NCBI lineage: Eukaryota > Viridiplantae > Streptophyta > Magnoliopsida > Solanales > Solanaceae > Solanum > Solanum appendiculatum. Next base: position 72,592 of record JAGDQO010000784.1, read on the forward strand.
AACGTTTCTCTACCCAAATGATTGTGTATGGCATTATAGTCTTCTAGAGTTAATGTGCTAAACATGAAAGGATTCCTGCACTTGCCAGGCGCAGTTAAGACAGCTTCTATGACGAAGCATACTTCTACAAATGCTGTCACAAAAAGGATTTTATATACTGTCACAAAAAGGATTTTAATGAAAATTCTTGTGTATGACATTTATGTGATGTCGTCACAAAGAGTATTCTATGACGAAAACGCTATCACAAAAAGGATTTTATGTCACAAAAAGGATTTTAATGAATATTCTTATCTACAAACTCAGATTCCAATTCCTCTATCTCCGAACAACAATTTCGTATTCCAACTCCTCTATCTCCTAACAACGATTTCGTAACAACGATTTCGTAATACCATGTAAAGATATGACACATGAGCCTAACTCAACCCCAAAAGTTAGCTCATTAGGGAAGATTGCCCAAGTGCATATAAGGAGACCACCAGTCCATTCCCCAATCAATGTGGGACTTTTACCCACTCTAACACTAAATACACATTTATTACATGATTTTACCCTACAAAGAAAAACAAAATATTTATGGTAGGTAAAATTAGGCACAATTCGTAGTAAATTCAAGTGTTGCAAGTAATTGACGCATAAATCTATCAAAATTTTATCATAGATTGATTAATTTAATCATAAATACATTATAATTTTGTGATAGATTTGTCCATCATAAGTATTTCATTATTAATTTGTGTTTTTCTCATCATAAAATAATTAAGTTCACAAAGTTTTCCTTTTAAATCTTTCATTGACCTACTTTTTGAGGATATTTCTAACAAGTATTTATGTCTATAGCCTCGAAAATGGTTAAAAGACTTTCTTTTTCTCTAGGGGAAACTAAACAAATACCACATAAAAGCAAAACAATTACAAACATATACCCCTTTACATTCATACTCCACTAAATAATTACTTTATATACCCCTAACTAATTTCGCCTAACTGATAATAATTTAGTATCATATACTGTAAATCAGTATATATATACTGTAATGGTATCATCAAGATTTCTTTTCAGAAATTACTCATTAGTCAATAATACTATAAGAGTGTATATATATTTGGAAAGCCCACCATGTAATTGGGATTTTGTGTAATTGGTGTAATTACACTCTTTGGCATGTTTGGTAGACCAAGTAATTACTTGACAAGAGAGGAATTGGGTGTAATTGAAGGGTGATAATTACACTCCTCAATTCCCATGGGAGGGTTAGGAATTGGTGTAATTACACCATGTAATTACATGAAACTTTTTACATTATTTTCTCCCTTTTATTTATATTTGTATTTTTCGTTTTAATTTATTTTTTATTTCTATTATTTTTTTAGAAAAAATAATTTTTTTATTCTAATATTTTCTAAAAATATATATTTTTTAAATTTTTATTATTTATATTTCATTTCCTTCTCATTCTCAAACTTTACTTTTTCACGTGATTCACAATTTTTCTTATTATCTATTTTTTTTCATTAGCATAATTTTGTTAGTATTCTAATTTTTAAATTAAGGTAGAATCCATTGTTGACTAAGGCTATACACTTACGTTTTTCTTTTCTTTTAAATCATATTTATAACATTATGTTGAAATTTGACATAAGAGTATTATGTTTAATTTTTTTGTTTTGAATTTAGAACTTTTGTTGTACTTTCAATTCCATTTGTTTTAGTCGTATTGACTTGATATTTAACATTGCAAGTCATTTATTTTTTAGTTAGACTTGATAGATTATCTTTTTTTTCAAATGTTTTGATAATTTATGACATTGTATTTATAATATTAATCTTTTTATCAAACATGCATTTCATGATGTTCATAGAAATCTTGTACTTTTAGTTTTTATGATTAATTCAATTGAAATATACTAATTTGAAAAATATAAATCAATTATATTTTCATAATATTAGTTAAGAACATATGTTTATTAATTAATATATTTTCAAAAAATAATATATATCTTAAATATTTAATTTAATAACATTTATAAAGTTTCTTATTTGTCTAATATAAATTTTAAATAATTAACTTTTATTTTTAAAATTTAATATAATCTTATGATTGCAAGTGTGCATCCAAACAATACATGTGTAATTACAATGTAATTACACTGTGACAAACAAAGAGATTGGTGTAATTACTAGGTTGTGTAATTACTAGGCTGGTAATTACTACCCTAGTAATTACACCAATTCCAATTATCAGGTGGCTTTCCAAACAGACCCTTATAATATCATTGACCAATGAGTAATTTCTGAACAAGAAACTTTAATGATACCATAAAAAATAAAATTATATATATATATATATATATATATATATATATATATACACTCTTATAGTATCATTGACTAATGAGTAATTATCAGCCTTAATGATACCAATACAATATATGATACTGATTTAATATCAGTTAAGCGAAAATTATCAGCCTTAATGATACCAATACAGTACATGATACTGATTTACTATCAGTTAAGCGAAAATTATCAACCTTAATGAATGGGGGTATGCGCTGCAATTATTTATGAGAGAATGCGTATTTCTTGAATTACTTTGAATTTGGGTATGAAAATGTAATTATTTTGAATTGTATGGCGCATTTATGTAGTTTTTCCTTTTCTCTATACATATAATATGTTTAGAGCTTTTAGATTATATCTTATTTTTAGTAAAAGAACCAAATATTTATTGATAAAAGTATATTTATTAAATCATCTCATTATAACTAATTCTTATATTATAATATCTCACTTAATTTATTTTGAGATAACTTGTTAACCAACCAACCGACCCTATCGATTCTTCTAATTTTAAAATGAAAAACGTGAACATAATAGATAAAGACGAAATATGACTTTGCATTCTATAGTAAGTTAGTGATTCGTCACTGTCATTGAAAAACTGTATTCCAGTTGTTTATTTTTTTTTTAATTTAGATAAATAAATAACACCACCTGCTTGCCTTATTTGCTCTCTTATTTAAGTAATATTTGATGCAAGCTTTTTTTTTTTTGGTAGTTATCCGCTTTCATTTTAAAAGGATTTTAAGAAGACATTTTTTCCCTTTTTGGTTTTCCCACGATTGTGTTATGTGAAGTTGGTGCGATCTAAAAAGATTTCGCATCGTCCCGTCCTCCTTTAATTTTAGCGTTTTGTTAACTTGTTCGTTGTTGAAATGTACATCGTTTTTCTACGGTTTTGAATGTTTGTATCATTGATATAAGTTTATAATGTATTTTTTTAGGTTTTTTTTTTTGATCCATGTTAAATTTGTTTGAAACAAAATCAAATTAATCGGATTTTAATATAAATATCAAATATTGAATAAGAAATCAAAAGTCAAAAGAATAAAATACCAAGAATTGACGGTGATGCTACAAATTTAGGTGGGGATATATTTTCTCCTTGTCGTGCAAACACTAAATACCATAAGATATTTATTCAAATTAATCCATATATTACTTTATTCTTTTTCTGGCAATTTGATCATTGACTTTGAAGGAAATGGAGGCTTCTAGAACTAATAAAATAGCGTCATCAATATTCCTCGTTTAGCATTCAAACGTCAACAATGAATACACACGTAAGCTATTAAAGTATGCCACGTGGCTTTTGGAAATAGTAGACAAGTATTAAGTTCCATAGAAAATCATTTTAGTAGGGTATTACACGTCCCATATTAGATGAGCATCTTACTAAAAAGGGAAAATTATGTGGTTAAACAAACATATACTAGTTAATTAATCATTATAGCTATAGTTTCAATTATTTACTATTCGCGAGCAATATTAAGTGATAATTATGTGGGCTGAGGTTTCGAGTTTGTATCGCACGTTTTTATAATTCGAAATTTATATAAGTTTTATATAATGTAATTTTGTATAATATAATTTGTATAACTATTTAAAGTTCATATGTTTGTGTTTGTATAGATTTGTTATTTCGAGTTTATACAAAAATAGCTCAATTATACAAACGTAACCGCGAATTATACAAACTCACCCGCAAATTACACAAACCCGCGAATTATACAAACGATGCAGCTTAAACTGTAGCTACAACGCGTAAATATGCAAACTATAGATATAGAGCATAATTAAGTTTATATAGTGACTATTTGCAAAAATTCCTCGCTAAAAATATCATATTACTTGATCACTTACTAAATCAGGATAGAATTAATTAATTTTTTATTTATTTTACCCCTTCAATTAATATGACCTTTGAAGTTTAAACAAATTTTGAAGATCCAATAATTTCTTTTTTCAAGAGGCTAATCAATATGAACAACGGGCAAAATAATAAAGTTACTCAGTTTATTAATAATTTCTTAATCACCATATAAAATAAAATAGATAGTGCACATCTAATATGAATTCACCATGATGAGCATTTTCTGCTTGTATATATGTTGCATGAATAGCCAGCTATCAATGTTCCTAAATGATCCAGTATTACTTATCTTGTGCCTCCATTCCCACGTTTTGATCAAAACCAGTAATGTTTAATTTGAGGAAGCCATCCCGATCAAGGAGGATGCCAAGATACAGGGAGCATGTGTTTTGGAGAGATGATACAAGATGATAGAACTCAAGGGAAATGAAGCTAATGACTATTGTTATTAATGATAGAGGTGTGTTATTGGAAGGAGGGTTATTGAATGGTTTTTGATTTCTGTTATATTCCAAAGAATACATGGAGTTAGGATGGTAGTTGGTACCATAAGATTGTTTCTAACAAGGTATGTCTGGCCATCGGCTGTGGTACTCGGCAGGTTTGTCTGGTCGTCACTCAGAACTTGCAGGCATGAATGCAGCGCCTGTAGACAAGGGGTGTTAGTACAAAATAATGTATCGAGCATGTAAGACAAAATGAAAGTTAAAACTGAAGTATAAGGACTGAACGAAAGGTGCAGAGGTGAAACACAAGTATAGTACCTTACTTTCCTATAATAAGTCTGTATAAACACATAACAAGCAATAATCTGACGTGACCCCTATAAACCCAGCAGGTACAAACATTGCATATTCACTATAGTTCTAACGAGCGAAAACAATCGTCAAATAATCATATTAGCCCCTTACCTGGATTCTACTGATAATCCGATCTGATTATTTATGTGACATGAATCAATGCATTTTTGAGGCTCTATGGTATAATAAATATATGATGCCCTGTAGGTACAGTCTACCCTCCCGTAGGTACGATCTATTCGCCCGAAGGCACAGTACATCAATCAATCGGTATGCTCAAGAACCCTGCAGTGTTAGTGTCTGCTAAGGCCAAAATAAGCTCATAAACGCCAGCTAGGCGATAAAACATTATAACAATAGCAAGTGATAAGAGGCAACTAAGCATAATCATAACATGTTTTTCTAGGCCGTTAATTTAGGAATAGAGTCCTACCGATAGACACTATACCATGTTGTGGTAGTCATCTCAATAGGATGAGGCTACAAGTCATGTAATGACAATATATAAGCCATAACTAGCTTAGGCCATCATGATCATGCTAGATGAGAAATAATAGCCTTAACATACCTTTCAACCAAATTCAAAAAAGTGTCTCTATGAAGCTTGGCCAACCTAAAGTAATGCAACAATCCGAAAATCAACAAGGATAGCAAGAAAGAGTTGTAACTAAATGCTAAGGTGCTAATGTCACACTCGTGATCAGAAAAGTCCAAAGCGTAAAATGAGCCTAATAACAATAATAAACAACATCTAATATCTACTAAAAATATTTCAACATCTCGAAGGAGCAACAAACACCCGAGGTAATACAACAAGGCGTACTTCACGCCGTTCAATTTAATAACCATCGTATGCGACTCCAATCAGAATCAAACCAACCCCCCATTTTCTCCAGCACTTAACACCATCAATACATAACAATAATAGTCAAACTAAATAAGACAAATGGGCTACCCACAACTAGATTAACAAAGACACCAGTACCCCTTGGCTCTAAATTTATTTTTAAAAAATGATACTAGAACATGAAATTTTGAATAAAAAATGATAAATGGAGCCTAAATCGATAAGAAAACTATACCACAATGATGAGCTTGCGACGTAAAGAAATTTCTGAGTTGAGAAACTAAACACCCAAGGAGTATTTGGAAACTTTGGTTATGATTTTTTGGATTTTCATCTGTTCTTAATGAAAGAAATACAAAGAAGGTGGTCTTTTATAAAGACCACCGACTTAGGAACTAGGGGAACTCGCTTTGAGGTGTCTGCTTATGCAGTCTCACGAAAACGTGCATATCTCAAAAACTAGACTTGCTTCGATTTGATAGGTCATGAGCATTCTAACCCTATATATATTAGGATAAAATTATTGAGGCATTTGACCAAAATTTCTGAGAATTTCTTAACAGCATTTACAATAACTTTTGCCGACTTAATTGTTTTGCAACTTATTTGACTTCAACACTTAACAAACGAACCTTATGCAATTCAAAAACCTCGTAAAACATCTTTTCTAATGTGTTAAGAACCCTTAGTCTTATTTGAAAGGTACAAGTTAATTTCTACGTTCAAATGAGCGGAGTGTTACAACGCCAGATATATGTTTTAAACGATTTTGAATAACAATTAAGATTTGACCACTTTTTAACTTCTGTCCGAGAATCAATTATTTCTTTCCCAAAAACTTGATCAAACAAGTCACTTCTTTAAAGCATGCATTTTTTGTCTTTCAAAGGTTTGATCAAACAAACTACAAAATATATTCTCTTCCATTAATTCATTAACCTGGTTCCCTAACCCTCAAATCTACTGCATCCCTCTTCATCTCTCAAAGAACCATTTATGTTCATTCATGTCATAGGGGAAGGGCTTCGTTTTCCAAGGGCAAATTTTTTTATTTTTTTTCAAGTGGGTTTCTATCACTATTAGTGGAGACACAAGTGAGCTAAAAGTGGGTGCGTTTTTGTGTCAAAATATTAACGGAAAATAGAAAAAAAATTAGTCCTTGTTTCATCTTTTAATGATTGTCACAGTCTCATAGATTAAAAAAATAATAATGTAAAAACAACCTGAAACGATCTAATTCGGAATGCCTTGGGGGATCACTTATCGACTACTCACGTCAAAAGTCATAATATTAAGCACTTCAATATTCAAATTATAAGGATCAAGGTTATACTAATTAAAACTAGTAATTGTTGTGTCTGTTCTATGTTTTATATTTGAGGATAAAAAATACTTACCTTGAAAAAATTATTCTTCGGATTTTTCTTGAATATTTAGTTTTACTATGAAAGTAATTAACATAGAGTAATAATAGAGTATGATAATAATTATCACGATCTTGATATGTCGTGAGTGACATTCACACTAAACTCCTGATAGAAGAACCAACTATCTATCAACATATCAGCAATTAATCGACCTTAGAACAATAACTTAAATAAGTAAATTAACTTTTAATGTCGTATAAACAACTTTCATAAATCAATCACCAAATCATAAAACAAATTGGACATACACCCTCCCTAGAATATGAAGGCCGTAGTACCAAAACATCTACTAGTCTAGAATACAAGGATGCAATCTAAAAATCAAATGCCTAAAAAGAGTCTAAGTTCGGATAATGGACTTGAAAAGAGAGACAAATTCATGTCGCCTAGACAAATATGCTCACCTTGGATTCAGACAGCGCTAGGATCATAGTTGAGGTCACGAAGCAATCACCTGAATGTGCCCTGTACTCAACAAAGAAAGAGCAAGTGCAGTATCAATTTACAACTATAATGTACTGGTAGGATCATTGGCTAGTTTCAGTGATACGAAATATGAACAGACAATCACGACTTAGTAAAACAAACAACATACAATTATAATCACAATTAAAACATAATCTGGACTCCCAGTCCTCACCCTGAGTTGATATGCACAATAAATATGAACAACCACAATATAACAAGCCAACCCGGTTCTCTCATAGAAATCACACACAAACTGTTAGTATACTAGGCGTGGTATTTGTGCCAACTGTTAGTATGTACCAGCATGGTACCCAAGCCAATCATATATGGATATTCTCATACCAGGCATGGTACCCGTGTCAATTGTTAGTATATACCAAGTGTGGTATTATCCGAGGTGGGATATCTTTAGGGGTGGCAATTGGGCGGGTTGGGTTAAATTTGGACGGGTCAAAATGGGTCAAGACAATAAACGGGTCAAGACCCAACCCAACCCAAATTTATTTGGGCCAAAATGGGTTGGGTCAAAACGAGTTAGGTAACGGGTTAGTAACGGGTCATAACCCAACCCGACCATTTTTTACTAAGTTTTAATAGCTTTATTTATTATTTTATAAGCTTTTAGTACCTAATAAAATTATTATTTTCTTTATTATAACTATATATAACGAATAAAATAAAAAAAAAAATTAATAATATTTTGACAAGATTTTTCAAAAATCAATTTGGTTACATATCAACCCAATTTTTAATGGGTTGAAATGGGTTGGGTTGAGATGGGTTGAGCTAATAAATGGGGCGGTCAATAACCAACCCAAACCTGAATGGGTGGGTTGGGTTAGGCTTGATTTTGCCACCCCTAGATATCTTGTATCAGGCATGGTATCTGTTCCAATCATCATTCACTCATCACTATCACAACCACAATGAATAGCAAATACATGTGTACACCCAAGTAAACATATTCATTGCATGCGATTGACAATATTTATCATTTCAAATCATGTTCTTTTCTTTTCCCTAATCATATATCATGTATGCAATACTAAAGAAGCAATTGAAAAGCACATATAACATAAACGAAAAAACAAAAACAATCATCACCTACCTCTTATCAAGTCCTGAAAGCTCTATTGAACCTTAGTCTTTTTCTTGTTACGAATCTTGGCTGGTTCTTGGTCTACAAATAATAATATAACACAAATTTAACATATCATAGACTAATTATATTTGGATTACAATTTAATCCTAACTCAAGTCCAGCCTCGTGATCATTCCACCCAAACCAAGGTTTTTTCACCATTAATTCAAGTCAAACCCTCCCCTAAAGTTATCCAACAAAGATTCTAAGGCCTAAGAATCACGATACCAAGGTAGGAGAGTGATTTACTTACCTTTACCGATGAAATTTGTGGAAATTGGTTGAATCTCGCCCTAGGTTGCCCTTCCTTTTCTCAAAATGAGTTTGCAAAAATAATAAGCAGTTTTGGGGAATTTCTACATAAAATCACGACTAACCTCGCTATAACGGCCCCAACCCGCTATAGTGGCATCGCTATAGCGGGATCACCCGTTATAGCGAGAATTAATTTCTCTACTATAGAAACGTGACAGCCGTTGTAGCGACTTACATGGGACAAAACCTCAGAATTCTCCCCAAAAGTCTTCATTTTGCAACACACCTTCGTACCTTTACATTCTAAACTAACTTGTTCATGCCAAGTTTGATATCAGGAGTTCTCACCCAAATTCACCTTCAAAAAGCCTTATAGACTCAATAATGTCTTAGCTAATAGAAAAATCAACTCAAGCTTAGACATTTTACCCAATTTGTTCCCGAATTGCCCTAGACCTCACCTTATTCAGATTTCATCTGAAACTGACCTAACCTAGAATTTTCAACTTACTATTCCAAAAAAAAATTCTTACCCAATTTCTTTCACTTATGATTTACTCATAACGATCAGAAGAAATCGTTACAATAATTGATCTTTTGGAAATAACTTAGGCTGAAACAAGTAATATGGATAACTACGGAGAAGGGATTCACTAATAAAAAATAGTGTTTAGTGACGGATATTAGCGACGAATTATATTTCGTCACTATATAACGATGGATTTGCAACAGAATAACCATTTTGTTGCAAAATTAACAAATGATTTTTTTGAGTTATAATATAGTGACAAATTTGCTACGGACTATGTATTTTGTCGCTAAATATTAGCGCGAAATATTGGCGCCTAATTTTCCCTACGGATTTAGTAACAAAGTGGGGGTGACAGATTTAATTAATATAGGGCGACGAAATTAGTGACAGAAAAAAGGTTGCTAAACTTTTAAATATATTTTTATAAATTTATATTATATAGTGACGAAAATATCCGTCATTATAATTTTTTCTAAATAGATACATTTATTTGAAAAGCGACGGATGTTAGAATCCGTCAGTAATTTTGTTGCCAATACATTTAAAGTCATATATTCTAGGGCACAAAATTATTTCAACATTTTCACACTCTCTAGAAACTTTCACACTCTCAAGCCTCTCAAGCTCCAATGAAGCTTCCAACGAACCCATTGTCTCCATTTTCAAGTCTCCATCTCGAAAGGTAAAAGCTCAAACTCTAAACTCTTTTCAGTTTATTTAGCTCGTCTTCTTTCAGTTGCAACTCAACACGCTCAACTCTTCTTTCTGCAAAATAGGAATTTTGGTCAGAAACTAACTCTTGCATTTGGATATCAGATTCACTGGATTTGGGTATCAATAGTTTCAACTCATCTTCTTTCTGTACTAACTCAACACACCCATTAATTTCCGATTTCAACTCGTCTTCAGAAAATAGAGATTTTAGGGGTTTGGGTGTTATGAAAATAGGATATTTTAACTCTGAACTCTTTCCATTTCATTTTGCTTGAAGTAAGATTGGGATTTTCTCAAAATAGGGGTTTTAGAAATTTGAGTGTTCTGAAAATAGGGGTTTTTCAAAAGTAAAGTTTTTTGAAAATAGGGGTTAGGGTTCAAGCATTTGGAGTTAGGGTTCAAGCCTCCTTTTAGATTTTTAATACTTAAGATAGTTTCACTCAGCAGTAGAGGGATTGAAGGACTGTGTTACTAAAATTGAAGAAACTTAAATCACTATTCAGATAACTAAATAGCGAGTCTTGTAAAGGGGTTACTGATAAATTGAATGCTTCCAGGATACAACTCATTCATATTAAGTGTTTAGTTTTTATTATACTGTTGTTGTTCTATGTTCTTGTTAATTATCAAAACAATCTAATGTTAAAATATTGCAAGCACTTGCTACTATAACCTTATCATCAGGATCTGGTTGACATTCCCTCGAAATAAGCCTTGTTCTTCATTTCTATCTCTGATTTACCTAAAGATTCAACTGCTGAGGTATTTACTTTACTGAATCTAACTAGGAAGAAGATTGTTGCCATTATCTTGAGACTATCTGAGTTAGAATTTTTTTAAGAGATCAGTGGAAAGTTTGGAGAATTCTTATTCTGTTGTTGTGGATGTTTTTTGTGATTAGTTCTAACTGGAGGAATGCATTTCTAAATTTTAAATTGTTCATTGATTTTATTTGCTAGAGGAATTGTTGTACTTAGAGAAGAAAGTCATGTGGTTGTCTTAAAAAATATTTTTTAAAAAAAATAAAGATTCTTGCTTTTGCTATTTTTTGGGCATAGCGGCTGCTATAGGCTTTTAATGTTATCCATTATGTCATATATTGTTCTTTCACGTGTTATCTGTAAGTTGGCTTTAAACATGTTCTTTTTCAGATTTTACCTTAGTCCTATCTTATAACGGTAGATAGGCTGATCTGATAGGCCCCATATCTAGAAATAAATTATTTATTAATTGATGTCATGGTTGATATTAAGAACTGATAAAGTAGTAAATAGTACATATTTATACAATTATAAGAGAAGTTGAATCATTATGTTGATATAGAATAAAAGCGAAGTCATGATATGAAAATATATACACACCTTTATAGTTTGTATACATAATAAAGTAGCTGAAGTCAAACCAGAGAAAGATATGCTTGTGAAGGAGAATTAGTTCTTTCTCTTCTGTTCTGTTTTACTGTTCAGAAGATCTGAAGAGTGAATTCCTTTTCAATTACTTCTTTTTAATCTGGAAACCATTAGTTATATGTCATTTTCTACCTTTACTCAAATCAAAGCAATTTCACAGTGACCAGTCAACTGCTTGTTTATTAATAAGTTTTAAATGTAATCAGCTTTAGTTTGTTGCTGGTGGAGTGTAGTATTTTTCTCCAATTCCTTTTCTTCCTCTAGTTTTTCACAAAAGAAAGTGTTGTTTGTATTAGAAATTGTTCTTGTTTTGCCAATATGCATATTTTGTTCAAATTTAATGAATATGAATGTGAGTACTTTCTGGTCAATCAGTTTGTGCTTGTTACTAATTGTTTTGTTAATTTTAAACATTATTAGGAACATGAATAATCTAGAGCGTGGTTGGATGTATGAGGGGTTGGATGGCCGAGGGGCTATAAATTCTAGTTTCATAACTGGAGTGGATAAATTTATCCAATTTGCATGTTCACAACAGAATCGCATGAGCGGTAACAAAATTAGATGTCCATGTAAACAATGTCACAACTTTAAGTTCATGGATGTTGAAACTATTAAACGTCACCTTTATAAGTCTGAATTTGTTGATAACTATTTTGTTTGGAAGCATCAAGGGGAAAAAGATGTGATCGGTGAGATTTCTTCTGATCAGGATTTGTATGGTGGTGCTCAACCTGAATTGAGATATGATAATCCATACCGACAAATGATTTTTGATGCAGCTGGTCCTAACTTTGCCCAAGGTTCGAGTTGGCAATCTTTTAGCAATACTGAACCCGAGTCGTCTCATCCTTGTGAACCTTTAATGGAGGATGATCATAATCCCGAATCCCAAAAATTATATGATTTGCTACAGGCAGCTGATGCAAAATTATATCCCGGTTCTTCCCTTTCTCAACTTGCGGTTGTCTCTCGAATATTAAATATTAAAATGAAGAACAATATGTCACAGAGAGGTTATAACCAAATGATGCAATTGTTGAAAGATGCTTTACCTGAAGATAACATAGTGCTTCTTGATAGTTATTATCAGACCAAGAAGCTAGTGCGTAGCTTAGGTTTGCCAGTTGAAAAGATTGATTGTTGTGAATCAGGATGTATGTTGTATATTGGGGTGATGATGAACACCTTACATCTTGTACATTTTGTGGCCATGAGAGATACAAGCGTCGTGTTGGCACTCGTAAGAGGAAATTGATCCCTTACAAGAAAATGTATTATTTTCCTTTGATTCCTAGATTGCAAAGATTGTATGCATCCCATGCTACGGCTGCTGACATGAGATGGCATCATGAGCATACAAAAGAGGATGGTGTAATGCCTCATCCATCAGACTCTGAGGCTTGGAAGCACTTCAATGAAACTCATCCCTTTTTTGTTGCTGAACCAAGAAATATAAGGTTGGGGTTATGTACTGATGGTTTCCAACCATTTAGTCAGTCTGGGAGCAAATACTCTTCATGGCCAGTGATTGTCACGACTTATAATTTACCTCCAGGAATGTGTATGAAGGAGGCTTATATGTTCTTAACAGTCATTGTTCCGGGGCCAAACAATCCCAAACATAAAATTGATGTTTATTTGCAGCCTCTAATAAAGGAATTGACTTTGTTGTGGGAGACAGGTGTGGAAGCCTTTGACATCTTCAAAAAGCAAAACTTTCAACTAAGGGCAGCTTTGATGTGGACAATCAGTGACTTTCCATCATATTCTATGTTATCAGGATGGAGCACTGCGGGTAAGTTAGCATGTCCTTATTGTATGGAGGAAACACAATCCTTTAGATTGAAACATGGTAGGAAAACATCTTGGTTTGACTGCCATCGGATGTTTCTTTACCAACATCACCCATTTAGGAGAGATCGTAAGAACTTTCTTAAAGGAAAGACTGTCCAAAGATCACCACCGCCATATAGAACAGGAGAGGAAATATTGAATCAAATTTGTGATTTGGACATAAGAAAAGTAACAGAGTTAGATGCAGAAGAAGTCAATCAAAGAATATGTAAGTCTTGTGGATGGAAAAAGAGAAGCATCTTTTGGGATTTGCCTTATTGGAGATCTAATATGATTCGACATAATCTTGACGTCATGCATATTGAAAAAAATGTCTTTGATAATGTGTTTAACACAATTCTTAATTTTGATGGCAAAACCAAAGACAATCCACAATCACGTCAAGATATGGTAGACTATTGTGATTGACCTCAATTGGCAAAGGATAGTAGTGGAAAATATCCCAAAGCTGTATATACGATTGACAAGGAAGCAAGAGCTATCTTGTTCAATTGAGTGAAAGGCTTAAAGTTTCCAGATGGGTATGTTTCCAATTTGGGTAGATGTCCAAACACAAATGCGAAAAGGTTATTTGGCATGAAAAGTCATGATTGCCACGTGTTCATGCAACGACTGATGCCTATTGCTTTTCGTGAACTACTTCCTAGTAATGTGTGGCAAGCACTTACCGAATTGAGCTTATTTTTCAAAGATCTTACTTCTACCACTCTACGAGTGGATGACATGGAGAGATTAGAGGGTGACATTCCACAAATCTTGTGGAAGTTAGAACGTATATTTCCTCCTGGATTCTTTGACTCAATGGAACATCTTCCTATGCACCTTCCATATGAAGCGATGATAGCTTGACCTGTGCAATATCGATGGATGTACCCTTTTGAAAGGTAAATGTAAAACTTTATGTCAAATTCGTGTCTAGTATGCTATACATTTATCTTCTAATGTAATGGTCTATACATTTTATATATTTAGGTATCTAGGAACTCTTAAAAGGATGATTGGGAATAAAGCTAGTGTTAAGGGTTCCATTTGTGAAGCTTACTTGATGATAGAGTCAACACAACTGTTTTCTCATTATTTTGAACCTCAAGTCATGACACGTAATCATAACGTGGACCGTAATGATGATGGTGGTGTTGAGGAAGATATTGAAGGAAATTTATCAATATTCTCCCATCCATGTCGACTATGGGGAGAAGCAAAAAAAAGGGATTTATCCCTTGAAGAAATCAAGGCTGCCCAAACTTATATCTTACTAAATTGTGAGGAGGTTGAGCCATTTGTGAGGTAACAAAATTAGTTTTATTTGCTTGATAATATAAACATATCCTTATATCACGACTTTTCAATTTAACTTATTTTCTTGTAATGAAGTTTGTTCATGCAACGTTTGCAAGAAGAATTTCCGAATCTATCTCAGGGTCAAATAGACGAGAACCTTGAAGCAAATTTCTCTACATGGTTCAAGGAATTTGTAAGGTTTCAAAAATTATTATCTTTTATACAATGACATGCTTAAATTGAGATTTGAAATTTTACTAAGTCTTACAATTTTTTAAATTACGTCCAATGCAATCCCATTGAGAATGAATTCTTGCGTAGTCTTACTCGTGGACCATTAATAGGCGCTACATGTTATTCTGTGTATTTTGTTAATGGATACAAATTTCACACAGAATGTCATGGTAGCACAAGATCAATAATGAATAGTGGAGTTTGTATCTTGGATCCAAATTTTGGTGATTATTATGGACATATAAAAGAGATAATACAAGTGGAATACCGTGAAGCACCTTTAAAGCAAACTGTATTGTTCAAATGTGAATGGTTTGACCCAACTATGGATGTTGGTGTTAAAAAGCACAATCAGTACAAATTGATTGATATCAACCATTGTCGTCGATATAAAAAATATGAACCTTTTATTCTTGAAATACAAGCAACTCAAGTGTGTTATATACCTTATCCTAGCAAGAAAAAGGACAAGGATGATTGGGTAGCTGTGCTGAAGGTCAAACCTCGAAATGTTATTGAATTACCTAATGAGGAAGTGGCAACAGATTCAGAACTGAATGTTCCATTTCAAGTTGAAGAAGTTGAAGTCCACGAGATAGATATGATTGTTTCCATTGATGAAAATATTCTCTTAAATGATCCAAATGTGGATTTAATTGATATGGATGAACCTATTGATGATGGATTATTGCAAGAGAATCATGAAATCCAAACAGAATCCACAAAAGAAGAATATGAAACTGAAGAGGATGAGGAAGATGAAGAGTTTGAAGAAGACATAAATAGTGACTAGTGCTTGATAATCTGCTATTGTATCTTCATTGTATTTTGTTTATTTATGATTTTTAATTTAGGATAATCTGCTTTAGTTTCTGCATTTCAATTTAGGATTATTATTAAACGAAATAGCTATTGGAAATCATTTATATTCTTTCTGAAATAGCTCTTGGATCCTTCTGTTAACAATTGATGGATCTAGAAATCAGTTATATGAGTATTCTTTCTGTTAATAATTGATGGATCTGGAAATCATTTATATGAGTATTCTTTATGTTAGGTCTTATAAATATAATGTTAGATACTTATATTACTTTTGATTTATGATAACCCTCCTAATATCCTCTTCAACTTTATATACAGGTTGGAACCTTCTAAAACATGCTCTAATTTCATATTCAAGTCTTCCAAAAATGAAGTTGATCCCAATGGAATCAATTGGAAAGGTGTCTCAAATGATGTAAGAAATGGCTATTTTGGAGAATTCAAGGTATAACTTTTCATCGTAAGTGAGTTTAGCAAGTGTATTCACATTTATAGATAGGACATTAATATATTACTTTTAAAATTTATTTCCGAAAAAATTCTATTGGGATGTTTCCATTAGCGAAAATGAAGTGAAGAAACACTGGTTGGTTAAGGCAGCAGTAAAATACAGAAATTTCATTTCTAAAATAAAAGGGGAAGGAGTTAGGCCAGGTTTTGTACCTGAACATGTGTGGGAAAGATGGATGCAACTTTGGGGAAGTGATGAGTGTATTAAGAAGTCAGAAATAAATGCAAAGAATCATCGTGGCGGCCATGAAACTGCTGTTGGGACTCACACTGGCGGCTCTATCTCAATTGGAGAATATCGCAAGAAACTTGTGAGTATATATTTTACGAACTCTATAACTAGCATCTTCTTGTCTGATATATATGTTTGTATCTAATAATTAAGTGATTTCTTTTGTATAGGCTATTGAAAAAGGTCGAGATCCAACACCAAGTGAGTTACATTTGCATGTCCATACACGTGGTCATGATGGAAAATCATTTGTTGGTGAGCGTTCTCGAATTGTCCATGTAAGTCTAAAACTTTAAAACCTATCTAAAAATGTATATGCCATGTCTCATAGGTTCAAAATCTGATTAGTGAAATTATAGTCCGCTTAGAGTACAATTTTCGGAAGCAACTATGTTGTTAAGGTGCAACAGAGAATCAACTCCTAGTGTTGTTAAGGTGCAATTTTGGAGTTGTTTCGGTGCTTTTCTACTGTTGTTTTTGGTGCAATTCTAGTCCTGTTTTAGAGAGTATCTGTTGCTATTGTTTTGGTGTAATTCGGGTGCAGTTTTGAGGCTTTTTGGGTGTATTTTAGTGTTGTTTTAGTGCGATTCTAGTGCCGTATACACCTCAAACAGATCACAGCCTTTGAAAATCATATTATCAGTAAGGTGAGGAAAATTCTTTTGAACACAGAAACTTTTAATCTTTAATGAGCAAATAAAAGACAAGTAAAATAGTGAGATGTAAACTTAATAATATGAGTTCTTTTTATTTTGAACATGTACCTGACCAATAGAACCAAAACGGTACACCACATTTTCATCTGTGTCATCTAAATTTGGTGCTGACCAATATGAATCAAATGTCACACCACTGACATGCCAGACACAAGTTAAAAGAATAAGGCATGAATGCTACATAGAAACCAAGGTAAGTTATAACTGCTCAAAACTCACCAAGAGTTATGCCCCTCGACCCAGGCAACAACTTACGTTCTTCCATGCTCCAAACCTAAACTAGGTCATCTTCTCCACCAGCTAAAAGGTACTTCTCATCCATGTTATTGGTTCATGTACTCTCAGTATAGATACTTTTTCTAGCCAAAACATTATAAGCCAACATGCATTTGTTTGTTTGTGGGCATCTGTGGGGGTGGGAGAAGAAAAGTGCAATGGAAATGTGTGCTACATGACAAGGTTACAAATATGTCATGAACAAAAACCATAAACACTCACCTCCAAGCACAACATATGTTTTTGGTGCAATTCTAGTCTTGTTTTAGAGAGAATCTGTTGCTGCTGTTTCGGTGTGATTTGGGTGCTGTTTTGAGGCTTTTCTTATGCAATTTTAGTGTTCTTTTGGTGCAATTCTAGTGTCGTTTAAGTGTGAATCTAGTGCAGTTTTTCGGGTGTTTTTGATGTTGTTTGATGCAATTCTAGTTCTGTTTTAGAGAGTATGTGTTGATACTGTTTTGGTGTAACTCGGGTGCGGTTTTGAGGCTTTTCCGGTGCAATTTTAGCGTTGTTCAAGTGCGATTAGTGTGAATCTAATGCAGTTATTTTGGTGTAATTCTGATGCTATTTTGATGTTTTTTCGGGTGTTTTTGATGCTGTTTGATGCAATTCTAGTTCTATTTTAGAGCGTATGTGTTGCTACTGTTTTGGTGTAACTCGGGTGCTGTTTTGAGGCATTTTCGGTGTAACTTTAGCGTTGTTTTAGTGCGATTCTAGTGCTATTTTAGTGTAACTCTAGTGCAGTTGTTTTATGTGCAATTCTAGTCCTTTTTTAAAGAGAATCTGTTGCTGTTGTTTTGATGTAATTTGGGTGCTATTTTGAGGCTTTTCTTGTGCAATTTTAGTGTTATTTTGGTGTGATTCTAGTGCCATTTTAGTGTGAATCTAATGCAGTTGTTTTAGTGTAATTCTGATGCTATTTTGGTGTTTTTTGGGTGTTTCTGATGTTGTTTGAAGTATTTTGGAGCTATATTTCTGCATCTTCCTTCAAAAATTATTTTGTTCCCTATCTTTAATGCTTTCTCATTTCCTCTACTTATTATAGGAAAAATATGAAGAAATATTACGGGAAAATACAATGTCTCAAACTAATATTGATCAATGTGAAGAATATTACCAAGTTGCGGGGGGAGAAAAGAAAAGAAAAATATATGGTCTTGGATGTGAAGCAAAAAGTTACTACGGGGAGGATCTTTGTGGCTCATCATCATTACCACCTTCATTTTCTCAATCAACATCGACAACAAATATGGATGAGTTTGTAAAGCAAATGATGCATGCACTTACTAAACATCTTGTTCCTGTTATTGTTGAGCGGGTGCAAGCAATGATTACTCCCATTGGCAACCCATCACATGTGACACCCATAGTGCCTCCTTCTACTACTAATGTGGACGAGGTTGATCCCTGAATTTCAAGTGACGATCGTATCCCTTAGTCTCCCGTAACTTTAATTTTTGATATTGCCATGTTTTTTTGGAAACTACAAACTGTGTAGTAACAATTTTTGATGAACCTAGGTTCATTTAAGAATAGTTGATATACGCTTTGGATATTTTGAACCAAAAATATGTAGTTTGGATTTTTCTATTTATATATTTTGAATCGTTTATGAGTATTATTTTATATGAATGCTGGTTATTTTGCGAGTATTTAGTAATTTACATTTAATTCATTTCAGCAATGCATATTTAAAATAAACAAATCAAATAATTTTAGAAGAAACAAATTTAGCGACTATTTGGTTGTTACTATGAAAAGAATGTTGGCGACGGACTAGCGACGGACTATTAAGAGCCAAATAAGCTGGCTCAAACGATAGAATATGTTGCGACGGACTAGCGACCAAAATTTCGTCGTAAATTTATCCAAAATGACGAAATGAATTACGAAATTAGCAACAAAGCTATATATATAATGACGGAAAAGTCCGTCGCTAACAGGTGGCGACGGACATCGTTCGTCACTATGACGTTGCTAAACTTGCGACGGAACTCATTTTTTCGTCACTAAGAGATTATTAACGAGCGTTATAGCAACAGTCAACAATCCGTTGCTAATCCTGTTTAGTGATGGAATTTCATAGATTAGTGACGGATTTTTTCCGTCGGTAAACGCTTTTCTTTTGTAGTGATTAGAGGTTTGGTAAAAAAAAAAGAAAAAGAAACTTAAGTCGGGTTTTAACATGGAATGATTTAAAATTAATTGGGATGGGTAAGAAGATGTCTTTCAATAATTAAATAGATTAACTATAATTTTTTACGTGACTCTAACATTATATTAATGTGGCACTGACAAGGCACGTGTGCAATGCATTTTTCATTGTGAGACTAGTATTGTAGTGTTAGGATGAGATTAAATTCACTTGAAATTTGTTAATTCGTATTTAAATATCCGTATAGTTAAAGTGGTAAAATAAATTTTGCAACTAAATTTTAAAGAGTGATTTGATGTATTTTTTCTTTTTAAAAATAGTGTACTACATAATTTGACATTCATGTGCAATGCACGTGTGTCATCACAAGTTTGAAATAAATAGACTTTTGGAGACTTTGACGAAATTGACTATTACTTGTCACTGAACAAAATTAAATAGAGTTATTAATTATTACACGTCGCTTTTAAGTCTATTTAACTCCCCTATTAAGTTAAATTAGAAAGTGGACTAGTTCAGTCATTTTGAGAAGTTCCGCTATGGGACAGACGAAGAAAGACAAATTCTGCCTCATTGATTTTCATGACTCTCATCTATTTAACATTTAATTCTCAATTATGTATTCCTAATTTCATCGCCATTGTTGGATCAACTGCTCTCCCAGATATGTTTTTGTGCTTCCCATCTTCCTATTTTAATGGCAATTTACATAGTTAATTAGTACTAATTTGTTGCTTGAAATCAATTAGTAGTAATGTTATGTGTTTTTACCTCAAATGTATGTATGTGTTTGGTATAATGTCTCTTAAACGCATCCAAGAGTGTGGTTTAGTGGTCAATAAAGTGAACGTCTCAAATTCAAATTCTACTCGTTCATAATATTACTTTATTCCTTCCCTGTACATCCGTCTAAGATGGGTGCAAATATAAAAATCTGACAACAAATAGATAAGGGAATGGATGCATTACACCTATGTTTGTTGGGGGGTTTTGTGGTTAAGTTTGTATGAAGAAACGTTTTGATGATAATGAGAAATGATAGGAGCTCTTTGAGATTTTAAGAAGTACCCGGGGGTGGGGTGGGGTGGAGTACGATGAATGCAGAAAAGAGAGAAAATCACATACACAAAAGAAGAATCTAATCAAGTAAGGAACTTGTTGATGATAATAGAAAGTGATTGGAGCTCTTTGAAACATAGAAAATTATCCCGGGCAATTTAATGTGTGGAGTAAAGCAAATGCAGAAAACATAGAGAAAGAAACAAAAAAGAAAGGATCAAAACAAGCAAGAAATTTCTTGATGATAATCGGAAGTGAACATTGAATGCTGGGAAGTATTGGGGGCAATTTAATGTGTGGAGTAAGACAAATGCAGAAAAGAAAAAATCAAAGCATAGTAGAATCTTGTTGATGATAGCAAAAAGTGATGGGGGCTCTTTAAAGCCTTGGGAAGTATCCAAAGAAATTTAATGTGTCGAGTAAGGAGAATGTGGAGAAGAGAGAAAAAGAACAAACAAAAATCTTGATAATGATAAAAGAGAGTAATGAGAGCTCTTTGAGCCTTGGAAAGTATACATGACAATTTAACACGTGGAATAATATGAATGTGGATAGAATAGTGAAAGAGTTCTAATTTCGATTTTAATCTAAAAAAAGAGCACGTATTATACGTATAAAATTTTCTTGAATTTGAGAATATCTTCAGGTAGATCAATTATTAAACTATTATCAAGAAATGAAGTTGCCCTATCAAAGCATTTATTGTCACATAGGAAAGGGTCGATGGAAAGGGAAGACGTGACCCCAACTGGCTTGACAGCAGTGCACAAATACCCGAGAAGATGTTGGTTTTGGTGTCCAATAATGGATCTGGTGCCATGTCACACAACAATACGATGGGAAGAAAAATTTGAGTTATTCCAATACTAATGATCATTGCTTCTCACAAGGGGCTTATATAACTTTATTTGAATAAAGATTCAAATATTTCTCTGAGGTGTTCGCCACATCATATAGTTGAGTGTGAGGTTTTGAAAGTTGATATTTTTTGACTTATATGATGTCACTTCATATTCATTGTTCGAAAGTTCAATAACTCAACCTATGGACTCTATGAACCTCTATGCTTGTCGTTTCATATACAACCATTTAAAAGTGAAGAATACTGAGTTTTCAACATTTCTTCTAGTATATAACCAATTATTTTCTTACATCAAATGCATGTGTTTATATGCTGAAGAAGGTGAAGCTTTAGATAAGTATATTACTTGGTCATGACAGTTGGTACTAGTTATTAAAGTATTTTGTCTTGTTCATTGTTGCTCTCCTTTGTAATCTAGATTATTCCTTGCTTATACATCCATATCTATGTGGTTTATAGATACCAAAAAAACAAATCAAGTACCCAGATTGTCAAGGGCATGTACATATGTTGGTAGGTAGGTAGGTAACCTATGTTTAATGGAGCAATCAATTCGATATGTCTGTCTAAGAAGAAACTTGTTGCTGAGAATGTAAAATAACAATAGCTCTTTAAAATCTTAGTAAGAATCTGGAGAAAACTAAATATTTAGTGCATGGAGTAAAAGAAATGCAAAAAAGGGTGAAATTTTAAACAATAAAAATGTAAAATAAAAGACAATGTTTACGACAAATATAACTTTCATAGAAGTCGGGAAAGTGTTTCAGATAGATCAAGTGTTTAACTATTGTCAAGCAAGTTGAATTATAATGTAGAAACATTTGAAAGGAGTCAAAGGAAAGAATCTTCCTGCATCCAATTAGCTCGACAACGGTGCACGAATGCATGCCCAGTAAAATACTAGTTTTGGCGACAACCTGTTACCTTGCCAAACAACTCTATTATATGATACAATGAGAAGACAAGTTTGTGTTAATTCAATTCAAAAGACAATTATTTTAAGAAGGGAGTTAACGTAGCATTATTTGGGCAAAGATGATTGATGTTTGCATCTTGAGTAGTAAGTTTGTGAAGATTGAGGTTTGCTGGCCTTTATGACTTTCTCAGTTCACATTCAATAATCTTAAGCTTGTCCACTTCACTCATAAATTCACCATTTAATATGAGCTGATAATTGAATATATGGTATCAGGATCAAAAGGGGCCATGATAAAGTCTTGAGCTATATTTTGAAATATAAAGAAGTTAATGTATGAATTGCCTCTGGGGGAGCACGGCATGTTATGAGTTGAGTGCACCATTCGAGTTTGAACTCTACTACAAAAAAAAGGTCTGGTATTATAATAGAGGAAGGATCCCAAGAGTCTCTAACCATGTGTCATTAGCCCTCGCGGATTTCTTAAATATAAAAAAAATGAAATATATGGACATCAATTTTTTTTAGAAGCTATGAACATATATTTTGTTGTTAGGTCAAGGGTAAAGCTGATAGATGAGAGGGAAGGAAGTCACTCAGCTAAATGATATGACCTATTTTTTCTTATACTATTTTTTAGTTGCAGCATTATTAAGTATCATGTTTCATCATTAGTTAGGCAGATCTACGCCATAAGTTATAGGTACGGTAGTACCAAATAGCTTTGGTTCAAACTCTATATTTGTGTCAAAAATTCACGTAATAATTAAAATATCACGTAATAAACTTAAAATCTTGAATCTGACTTTAACCTAGACATTTTAGTTTCTGTATGGTGCAATGCTATAAGCCTATACTAAAAGGAAATAGTTTTACTCTATATTGACATAAATTTATTTTACTGATGTATTATTTTAGTTCTGTTAAATGTGATCTTCCCATACACCTTATACTTATCTTGAGATATCAAAATATAAATTCTTCTATACATTAAAATTATATCATATTGCCTTTAAATTCTAGGAAAGGTGATAAATAGGACTTTTCTAATATCATTATGTGAAAGAAGGAGCTTAGGAGTTATTGTTATTTTCCATTCGACAAGTTACCGTCCACATATTTCTGTTCATTAATTGTGTGGATGTGTAGAAAAAATCTAGTGTTGACTAAAGATTAGCACTGAAAGTTATTTTCTTCTCAATTTTTTTTTATCTGATTCAATATTAGATTGTAACATATTAACTGCTTTGACTTAAGACTAACATGTTATTAATGCATTAAATTCTTTGAGCTATTTTTTTTCCTTTTTCTTTTCAGTTGATATATATATTTCTCAGTTCATTGAAGAACAATCTTGCATTTAGCTTCTAGTTCTAGTTTGCATCGTTTCATGGGTCGCAATAAGCTTGTAATGAAGAAAATTGAGGATCCAATATCCCGTCAACAGATCTATTCAAAGCGCAAAAATAGCATTGTTAAGAAGTCAAATGAGTTGGCGGTTTTATGTGATACAGATGTTGCGATGTTAATGTTTTCTCCAACAGGTCAAGTGACCAGCTATTCTAGCAAAGAAAGGTTAATGGAATTTCTATAATGATATTTTTTGTTTGAATATTCCATGTTTCCTTTATGATACAGAATGTGATATGATTTCTTTTGGTTGTTTAGTGTTGAGGATATCATGATCCGTGCTATGAACCAGCCTAGTAAACGGAATCAGCGGTATGTTTATTTCAATATGTTAGATCCATGAGTTAGACTTTGTCAATTTCATTTAATTGACTATCTCAAATGTATTTTTTATTTTTCCAATCCACATGATTGTTGAAGATCCATTCCAAATGCAAATGAACAGGTACTAAGTTTTACATATCTTTTACTGATCAACAGCCTCTATCGACAAGTCATTGGAGTTTCATTTGACCTTAACATAATTTTTATTTTACAGCCTTTGATGCAGAGTCTCACACAGTCAAAAGTTGAAGGAGAAATGGTTGAAAAGATTTCTATGTATGACACTCTCCTTTTACATCCGTTTATATGTATTAGTCTATTAGTCTATCAGAGCAGATACATGACTTCTCGAGTTCTTTTATTTTGATTTGTTCCTTTTTTATGTGATATTTTTCTACGTGATTGAATATATTTTTGTCATTTTTGTTGGGTTTTTACAATGCTGATGATTGGTTCAACGTGCTTTAGTGTCGAGGTAAGATCTGATGCTTGTATACTTACAAACTCCTAGGATATATCACTCAGATAGGGTAATATTTAGAAAAGGAATCACCTTCAGCCAATAGTTATAAGCCTATATTTGTTATTACTGAAAAACTAGTAACTTGATATATATTTTTTTATGTATTTTCATAATAGGCTCATGAGGATAAGCTTAATAAGCTCAAAAAGACACTAAGTAGAGCACAAGAGAAAATAAGGTTGAAGAGTTCCTTACTCTCTATTTCCTTCTTGTCTTTCTTTTTTCGTCCTACCTCTCTTTTCTTATATTCTAAAGATTCCCTCTTTTATAATGATTTTTTCCCTTGGACCGGGCAGGTCTTACGAACCACATGTGGAGAATATCAGCTCAGTCCAAGAAGTTGATGCATATAAGGAGTTTCTTATGGGTGCTATTGAACGAATTCAACAATCCAAAGTGAGCATATCTCAAGGCTGATATAATTTTTTACTTCTATTTCTTAGTGCTAGAGACTCCGAATAAACTTAAAGCTCAATACATGACTCCCCCTCCCCCAACACACACGCAAAAAAAAATGGTACTTGTTAGTTAGTTGAATTAGGACAGGCATGATCATGTTTTATACTCTTCTTATCAGGCAAAACTCTTGGGTGGCCAGGAATTTCTCCAGAGAAATGAAAACTTCGCGGTAAGACATTTTTGATTGTGTCATATTTGAAAGGATGCTTAACTGTTTTTCAGACATCTAGAATGGAAAGTAATTGCTAGCATTATAATTTCTAGGTGGCTTCGATCAATATAGAGGATATGGTTGTTGCAGGTAACGAATCTTCATATTCAAATGCTTTGTGGTAACTCTTTTGAGTGCTTTATATATGTTTCTATTTCCTAAAGTTGTTTATCTTTGAATAAAATAGTACTATTATCTTCAGATTGCAAAACATGAAATGTTTGAAAGAATATTCTTCTCTCGCTCCCAAAAGTTAAAAGTGCACTTTATACTAATATACAAATCTATGCATACCTATACATATAATAAACATATGTATACACAACATAGTCACACCATGTACAACCAAGTGTATATGTAGTGTACACTTTGGCCATTTTTGATAAACCAAATAGCCGAATGACATATATATTGAGAAATCTATATAATAACTTCTAGGCCTCAGTCTCAAACAAGTTGATGTGAAATCTGCACTTCTTCATTTAAACTCATTTCGTACCATCATCATACTAATCTATGAACTCTATAGCCATTTTTTTTATTTTCAAACACTTGATTACACAGAGGAATCTACTGAATTTTATTTCTCTTGATTTGTAGGAACCAGTAGTGGATGGAAGTTTTGAGTAAACAAATTACTGGATTGCAGTGAAGAAGTAGTTGCAGGTGTCCAACAGTTGCAGCATGAATTATGTTATACTAGTTTATATGTTAAAAACTTAGTAGAATGAATAACTTGCACCAATCGGGCAAGCAAAAGTATAAATAATGTTGCATATGTCTATTATTAATGCAACTTTTATAGTTCTTGTACAATATCAAAACAAAGGTATTGTGTTTTGAAATAGAAAACAATTTGGTTTAATTGGTTTGGTTTTTATTTTAATTTGATAACTTTTGTATCGTCCTAGTTTATAAAGTTTTGGTTCGTTTTCTAAATCTTTAAATTAGAAGCTAGATATAAGAGATCTGAAACGACTACTTTCTTCTATTATTTGAGGATCAGAAGTTTTCTGTCAAATTCTTCATACTTTTTTAAAAAAGTAGTTTTTTCGGGGTGCGCTTTGCGCGTGTATCATAAATATATAAGTATACTATTTGTAAAAAATCACATATATTACTTCCTCCATTTCAAAATAAGTGAATTATATTGTTGAGGGAATGCACACTCATTAAGAAAAAAAAGTTTAGGACATAAATTGAACACTATTTTCCACTTTTGCCCCTTTAGTTATTCTCAAACTCTTCTTGAAAATGTAAATAATTCAATGTAAAATCATAAATATAAACAATTAACTCTTTTGAAATTATCACCCAGAAGTGTTAATGGGAGGCAAAAATGGAAGAAGTTTCCAACAACTCTCTTGAACTTTGAACAATTCACTTATTTTGAAATTGAGGGAGTAATAAACAACGTATTTGAGATATAAAATTAAAATTAAAAGAAAAAATGTGTCTTATCATATAATATATCATATACAAACTCTATTATAAAGTTTTTTGTATGCATCAATGTTTAATTCTTTGAAGATTCTCATATAAACTTTAATTAAAAATTTAAAGAATCTTTATAACTAACTTTTATGTTAATGTGAACCCAAAAGTTCTCGTTTAACTCAATAATAACTTGAAGTTTCATTGCTCATCAATTGAAGCTTTATGTGAAGATATAAGCTCATTTTAGAAAGCATGAACACATAAAATTTATGGAGATGAAAATGTTAAATAATGGAGAAGTTTTCCATCGAGCAATCATGCCTTGCGCTCAATGCGAGAAAATAAATTATAACTGAACACCAAAAACCTAATTACAATTATTTATAACAATGATCTCATAGATGTGAGGTTTATCTTTTCAAAGTTATAACTAACACCCTAATACATCTTCTGGAGTTGTAATATTGGTGACTAAATAGCTAGACAAAACATTAAAATATATTGAATTCAAAAAAAAAGTAGAAAACTTTTTGTTGGGGCATAATGTATTTAAATTTCAAGGAATTGAAGGAGACCACTTCTTCATTTAGTATAGGAAAAAATAAAAAGGCAGGAGTTACAGAAAATAAACAACTCTTAACAAATGAAAGGGTTTGAAAACTGAAAGACTTTATTTTCTTTAAAATGTCTTATAATTGAGAAAGGAATATCAACAAATGTTTTAAAAGGCAAAATAAGAGAAAACCCAGAAAAAGAAGACAAAAAACATCATAAATATAATTGCAAGCGTATTTTAATAATCTACCGTTTAACTTTGAGGCTTTCAACTTTTTAATAATACTAGTTCTCGAACACGTGTGTTGTGTTAGGGTTTTGTCCTGATTTTTTCACCTTATTTGAAGTTTATTTTTCTTTTGAAGGAAAATCAAAGTATTACCATAAATGCGTTAACTTTTTCTGGAAGGAAAATATAATTATTTTCATATTTGGTTTATTGTTTCCTTAGAGGAAAACTTGAAACTCTATAAATTGAAGACCCTTTTTCTCTATACCAAGAAGAACATCCACAATGTAGTTGTTTAAAGAGTTTTGGTTATAAGGAGATTTTCTCCTAAACATATTTATGTTTTTCAATATTAGTTTTATAACATGTAGGTCGCTTGACCAAACTATATTAATATTATATTTTTAGTATACTTTTATTTGTCATCTGATTTATCAACCATATGATTTGCAATTGTAAGCTTCCGCATGACGCCTTAATCACTTTCGAACCCAACATGTTGCACGTGTATCTCATACTAATTAGTAGTATTAATGTTTTAAAATGATATAAATAGTATTGAAGTATGTATGTGATGAAAATGTAGGAGGAAAATACAAGCGTGAATTGATGAATGATAACCTATTGGATTGATATTTATTGTTATCGCAAAGCACTAACATCTAAAAAATGTTTTCAAATTATGAACGGGAGAATATCTTTTATTTTCTGCAAGTGAAATATGAATTTAGGGAGAAAAAATGTTTCTTCTAGTACATTCTACAAGTATCATTGGATTAAGTGGACGAATAAGCAGAAGCCACCATTTGATGAGTTGAACCCATGAATAATAAAGAAGAGAAAATAAATAAAATAAACTTATGAGAAGAATACAGTTTAGGCCAAAAATTGTAGACATAATTAACTTAATTGTTGTCTTCAACTTTCGAATACATGAAATTAAATCACACCTCATCATCTTCAAATTTGCTAACCCTTTTAATACGGTGGGTTGTTTAATTGTATGATATTTTAAAACTGAATGTATCTGTTGAATTTTTAAGTGGAAATAGATGAATTGATTGTATATTTTAAATTTTAAGTGGAAGTAGGAGACATTGAAGAGGGTGATCAAGAAGGTGTGTTTGGGCTTTCATTAGTGAGGTTTGGGTTTTAAAGATTAATGATTTGAGAAGTTAATAATAAGATTATATATAATTAAGAATAAAGATACTACTCAATCTGTCCAACAATAGTTGTTCACTATTTACTTGATACACCCTTTAAGAAACAATAAATAAAAAGGGTAATTTTACTATATTATCCTTTGACTTTATTAAATTTAATGCTTTGAGAAATGTGTTAATTGATAAATTGTATTTAATTGTAGGGGTAAAATAGACACAAAAGGTAAATTATCTCATGATTTTTTAAATTGGACAAGTATTGTTGGATAACTATTTTTAGTATAGTGGACAACTATTGTTGGACGGAGGGAGTAAAATGTAGTAAACTTTAATTAATAAAAGCTAGTTCTGTTTGTACTAACTCTTAGAATTATTTGAATTTGAGCTTTTTGTATATCAAGAGTAAACTTTTGGATGCTATA
>JAGDQO010000785.1:0-50414 GCA_018342035.1 Solanum appendiculatum
ATTTAACACAAACATGGCCACGTTTTATGCGATTCCGAGTCAAAAGTTTAATACTAATTACTAACAAATAGAGAATCAAAGAACTCAAAAGCAAATCAAAAGCAGATTTAGTAAAAGATTGATGGCATGTGAATGGATTTTGCTTTTGCTTTAAGATATACTCCAAGCAGTAGAGGTACTTTGTATTCTGTTTAGGTCAGTGTCTCAACCCTTTTTAGCAAATTTCTGTACAAAACCAATTAGCTAGGTCCCATATCCCAGTTTTGAAGTGCTTCTCCTGTTGTTGACTGACTTCTTCCTTTCTATTTAGAAGAAAGTGGAACAGAACCAGAACCAGCAGCACATAGGCATTCAGTTAGCTTGAAAACGGACTCACAAGAAATATTCCTTGGATGTCTAAAACTAATACAATAATTCAATTAGGTATGACTAAGCATTGCTCTCTATAACTTGGGTTCGTCTGAACCTTGGATAGATTTTCAAATTTTGGGTTTCCACAGAAGTTGGGTATCCATTTTGAGCCCAACTAATTCGAATTCACATAGAAAAATCTCATTTAAAAAAGAAGTGTTTATAGTTGGTTCTAACGAGCTCCAAACAATTACTAGAATAATTCAATATAGCCACCACACAAACTTCTCACTAGAGTAAAAGCACCTTTCAAATGTGTCATTCAAAGTTAGGAAATTGCCAAAAAAAGGAGCCTCGTTAAGCTCATCTTTCTATCTCTCCAAAAGCCTTGTCCTATTCTACCCCCAAACTACGAAATAGTGATCAATCCCTATAGTGACATGATTATTTGACTACAACAACCACTAAATTTATGTCACTTTGCCAGCTTGACACATTAGGTCTAAACAGCAACAAATATACACCGTCAAAGGACTGACGATGGGAGGCAATCAGCAAAATAGTTTTCACTAATATGTCACTATGCCAGCTTGACATATTACCCTCATCAAGTAAACAGAATCCAAAACAAACAAAAGCAAGTAGCGCCAATAATACCAACCCAACTTTCAAATGCTAGTGTCATCAATCTAATTAATCTAAAGTCTGACCTTTTCTGTAGTGTGTAACAGGTGTGCAAATTTTTTCACAATGATTCCATCTCAATCAATGATCATGAAGACCAAGTCTGGAGAGTGGATTTCTAATAATTCCTTCTTTAGGAATTTCAGTGTTTGTATGATGTATAACTGTGAGTAATGGCCTAATAGAAAATTCACTAATCATCCAACCACTTGACCCCATGTTTAGCCCAGAGATTACCGGCTTTATCTGGACCCTTGCTACCAAACTCGTAATGCTCAAGTGTCACATTATTATTGTCCAACTCACTTAAAACTGGAGATAAAATGTTCCATGCAGCTTCAACCTCATCGCTTCTCATGAATAGATGGTTGTCTCCATCTATTACATCATGAAGAAGTTGCTCATACGAATCGGTTACATCAACATTGTACCTAGTACATCAACAAGAGAAAACAATAAGAAGGTATGGAAATGGAAATCCTAACATTACACTAAATTCACAAAAGTTATTAAAACAAGAAAATAGAAAACATTACTTGTCTTTATAAAGCAAGTTTAATTCGGAAGCCTCCAAGTTCATGCCTAATCCTGGAATTTTATTATTGATTCTGACAAGTATGGCCTCATCAGGCACATCACGAAGAATCAGCTCATTAGTGGCAAGATCTTGCATATGCTCTCCATCTTTATGATAAATGTTTCCAGGAACACGACGAAACTGTATACGAATTTCAATTCTGCAACACATCAGTAAGGATAAATTAGAAAGAAAAGACCTATTTGATGATAATCTAAATCATGCATCAAATTTTTTGGATGATGAGACAGATATGAATAGTTTGAATGGAACATGTGAAAACTATCATAACAGCAATCTATATACGCATTAAAACTTAAAGAAAATGTAAAAAGGATTCACCTCCTTTGTGTTTAGGCAGTAGGATATAATATTTCAAATGGTTGAAGGTGAAATAGAGATACTACAACTAGAGAGCAGTAGCCAGACCTGTTCTTTTTGAGCCCCCTGCCAGTCTTGATAAGAAAAGGCACACCGTCCCACCGTGCATTATCAATGTGTAAAACAGCACCAAAATATGTGGGCATTAGGTTTTCCACATCTTTGAAGTTACTTCCAGAATCAGCTTCGCAATGCCCAAGAATTACATCAGATGATCCCAATTTTCGAATTGATTTCAAAACCTTAACCTGAGGAGTAAATGCTTTATATGACCAATTTCAACAAGAATTATTGAAAATATTTTGTAACATATAGGGAATAGAGGTTACATACTTTCTCATAACGAACATCTTCACCGTCAAGGGTGACAGGCGGCTCCATAGCAAGCAAGGCCACTGTCTGGAAGATGTGACTGTGTACAACATCTCCTAAAATCCCATAGCCATTAGGAAATCTATTACGTGAACGGGGGAAAAAGAAGAGAGTGAGGATTAGGACCACATACTTGTAACCTACATAAGTTAACTGAAACCATGGCTACCTTGCTGAGGTCTGCATGCCTAGCTCTTCAGAAAAAGTGACCTAATAAATGTTCAATGATAAACTAAGACTTCTTGCATTATTGCCCAGGTGAATTGAGAGTCAGTTATCCTAAGAAAATTACCTGTATGTTGTGTATGTAACTTCGATTCCATAATGGCATAAATACTAGATTAGAGAACCTTAGAACCGCAAGATTTTCGATTGTGTTCCTTCCCAAAAGATGATCTATCCTGGAAGATAGGCAAGTAAAAACAGTGATCAGTAAATAATTCAGAATACAAAGTCTTCTTATATCACACATGTTGCAAAATACATTTTAAACCTGTATAATTGCTTTTCCTCAAAGTTCGAAAGAAGTGAGGTAGTCAACTGATGAGAAGAAAATGAACCCAGACCAAACGGTTTTTCAATTATTACACGATTCCAACCCCTCTGGGTTTGGGCCTTTTCAGCAAGAGAGGATCCTACGTCGATAAGTGCTTCTTGAGGCACAGAAAGGTAAAAGATTCTGTTTGCTCCAAACTTTCCCTAAGGTACACAAGCTGTTAACGACAGTAATAGAAATAAAATAGAATTGGATACAATGAGCACTTACGCACAGAAAAAGTACAACAACATACCCAGTGTAGTCCCACAAAATGGGGTCTCACAAAGTGGAATCTGGAGAGGGTAGAGTGTATGTAGACCTTACCCCCACCTCAAAGGTAGAGAGGTTGTTTCCGGTAGACCCTCGGCTCAAGAAAAAACAACAGATAGTAATGGAAGTACAAGAAACAATAGATAGTAACAAAAACAACAAATAGTAACAGAATAGTACTACAACAAAATAATACGATAGTTGAAGTACAAGAAACAACCAAAACACACAAAAAATAAACCTTTCAAGCCGTAGTTCGACAATCCTCAGTAGTACTTACCTCAACTTCTTCCATGAGAGTATTGAGCTTTGACATTCCTTCTCGGTTGTCATACCCTCCATAATGATAGAATGTCCTTTTGAGAAATGGATCCATTTTTTCTTCACAGTTATCTCTGCATAAAGTAACTTAATAAAGTTAAACTACATCATGTTACGCCAATGATTTTATTTAACATACGAAAATAGAGACAAGTTTCTATTTTATAATTTGAGATAATTACATAGACCTCTCCTCAAATTTCGATTTGTAACATAAACTTCCCTTGTGATTTACGATACTACGCATACCTCCCTCACTTTAATTTTTTTGTAACATTTCTTTTAGTATATTTACATCAATGTAAAAACTTTATAATTTGAACTTATTAAATGTACTCTTTTGTGTAATTATTTCTATAAACATTTAAAAAATAATCTGCAAATTCAAACCACCATCTCTCCCTCTCTTCGGCATCCTTTTGCTCTGCACTTCATAATTTCTTTTTCAATTTACTTACATCTTTTATTTTTTAAAATTTCCTTTACCAATACATGTATTTTGGACATAGGATTTTGAAAGTTTGAACATTAATTGTTTGTTCTTCTTCCTTCTTCTTTAAGCGTTTTTTAGTGACAAAATCCCCTCACCCCCGCTCCCCCCCCCCCTCTCTCTTTCATGTGCATTCACGCTCTCTCTGTGTGCATATGCACATATTTCTAATGTTTCATATGATATAAGCAGATGGATAGACATAGTAAACATATAAAACAGAGGTACATATATATATATATATATATATGCATTTGGAAGTTGAGGACATACTGGTGATCAATGCGGCAACTTAAAGTTGGTGCTATTATGGCTCTTAGATCTTCTTCAGTTAATTTTTTCCGCGAGTACCCAAATATACCAAATTTCTGCATCCATCAGAAAGCCAGTTAGCCTAGAAGGTTAACCTCATCTGTGTATAACTTTCCATTATTATGCTTCCTATCATTAAAAAGTAGCAAGCAGAAGAAACTAGCAAGATACTTCAAATATTCTAATTCAATTTTTAGCTTGATATTTTATTCGACTACCTTGTTAACATTCTTATCCAAAAAGTTCCAACTTTTGAGCCCCTCAATTGTTCTTGCGTGAATCTACTTCAAATGATTCTAACAGAACAAGAAATTAACAACAATCATATACTTCAACTTAAAGTTTCAAATTCATTTGTTTCATAACTTCATGATGTGGTCAGTTCTTCTTCACTTGTGGAAGCCCGGGATATTTCATACTTTACACTCCACAATTCCACTTGGTGTGGCACATGAGCCCACCTTTCTGGCATGATGCTTAATCTAGTCCTAAGTCCTAACAGTTGCAACTTGCCCAGGTAACAAGTGTTATCACCACTAGCCCAAAAGCTTAAATGCACAATGTGAAAGAAACTAATCCTCATACATCTTTCAACTAGTTCAGTCCAACAAGCATGGCACCACCCCTCCCCTTCAAAAGTTCTTTTAGATGTTAATCAAGCTACGACATTTGATCACAATAAAAAAATTATACAAGCTGAGCTCAACTCAAATAGTTACTTTCTGAAATTTGAGCTGAGGGTCTATCGGAAACACCTTTTCTATGAGGTAAGCGTAAGGCTGCGCACACTCTACCCTCCTAGACTCCACTAGTGTAATGTGAGATTACACTGGGTATGTTGTTGTTGTTATACCACCAATTAATATGACTTGAGAGGTATAACAATTAGAAAATAATTGAATTAGCATTGTAGCTATGACAGATGGTCCGGCGAAAAAATTAAATTTTTCATTAGTAAGAAAAATATGATAAAAAGTTAAGATGAAATTGCGTTCCACCAGGATCAGAAATGAATATTATGGACACTGAACATAAAAAAAATTTCAACAGATGTGTAGAAGTCAAAAAGGAGCATAATGGTAGTTGAACAATGTACCTACCTCTGGAAGTTGACCACTGTAATACAAAGCAAATAATGCTGGAAAGATTTTCGTTCTGGCTAGTACACCAGTGGCCCCAATAATAGCAATGCTAAGAGAGGCTGAATCATCAGTTGGTGCATCACTACTGGATGATTGAGTCTCAAACAAAGGCAAAGGCAACTTTAAGGAAGCCTCCGTCCCGGAAGTGTCAATTTTAACTTCTTCATCAATTGAAGTAGTGCTTCCAGTCCCTTCCACATTAAAAGATGTAGACCTTATAGAAGATTTCGGTCTGTAGACATCATGAGGTTGAACATATGCCACATAATTTATTTGTGTTCTGGATTTCTTTATCGTCTGGCTCTGTGAAAAGAATATATATCAGTCTCCAGACAAATATTCATCATCACAATGGCATTGGCCAGAAAAGACGCACGCAATGTATTCCCCAACTAAACCACATTATTATATAAAGCTGGAACAGTGAGATATCAAAAGCTAAACATGATTCACCAGCTTCTTCTGATCCAAAGATTGAAAGTTATGAAGGAGTAGCATTTCAAACTGAAAATACAGCCCAAGGTTTGGATTTATCTAGTCAACCAGTCCAACTGACTAAACATATTTTGACATCGGCAAACATGTCACAACTCAACGATCAACGTGGATGATTCAAAAAAATGATTACTCTATTCATTCATGTATAATTTTAAAGCCAATTAATTAACTTAACGATATTGATATTAAATCTAATAAGAATTAATGCACACTACAATGACCTTAGAAATACACTCATGTTATCGACATGTCTCAAGAACCACATGCAACGCACGTGCCACGAGACTAGTTATTATAAAATAGCAATACATTCTAAAAAGGTATAGGAGAATCTTTCATACTAGAAGCGGTAGTTTCCAACATCCTTCAAGGTGAGAAGTAACCTTCTTTTATTTAAAACTGCCCGAGTAGTATGCTCAGCAAATATGCCTAGCGGACAGCAAGTTTACTGACCCTCTTCTCTCCTTCGGCTCAGATTATAGATATACAATAAGGAGTGGAACTATATGATCAACAGTTCACATTTGGGCAAAAATGATTCACTTTGGAAGCAAAACAAGTAGGTTCCGCTATTCGCCTATTCCAGGTTATTATTGAGCATAGATAAATCAAGGTTGATGATGAACTATGCAATATTTCCAAGTTTTTTATCTACAATTGGGAATTATTTGTTTCTAATTGACGAGATAATGTATATGATAATCATTGTCAAAAATTCATTTTGCTGACTCTTCAAAAATGTAACTGGAAAAGGATTTTGTTTTTGCTTTTGCTTCCAACCCACAACAAAAGCAGTATACTCATTAGCATACATTTATCTACTATTTCCTGTCTGTTTGTCTGTTTGACATAAACTATATCTTACAAATCACACATCTATGCCTTTCAAAAAAAGCAGAACTAAGATATGCAAGTTTTGTTAGTTATTGGATGAATAAGTTTCCTATGATCATTCAAAATCCTATCTCAGAGGAATGGGTTATTTCTAAGTCAATTCACCGTGGGAGCATAGAAACTTTATTTTGGTTATTGTAGGTCATGGTAGTGTTAAACACGAGCACCCGACAATTAGCACTGAGACCAAGTTCTTTAACATTGCCTCATTTTGGACAACAATGTCTAGGAAACAGCCCAATATGTCTCTTCTACTTTTCTCTCCTTCCATATCAAGTTGAATTAAATTATCTACCAATCTATAATTCCCCAAGTTGACAACATTATTCTAGGACAATTTGTTACATGCACCGTAGACCATACAGAGTGTTATTAATCATTGAAGATAACTCGTAGATAGAAGCACCGATATGAAGTTGAGAAAATTATGATACAGCCCCTATACTCACTTGAAACACGAACAACTAATAGACTAGCAATTTCTAAAAAGAAAGATAAATTATGGATCATAACTTACACAGACTCGCGTATGGTTATGTTTAAAAAGTATCCAGAAGTACACTTTGAAGGATTTACGAATTACCTATATAAACATACTCTCTGCACTTTTTAATCAAAACTGCACAATCACACTAGTACTTAAATTCCAAACTAGAATAAATGGTTAATCACTTATTCTCTGCATCTTTTCAATTTTATGGACTTGATTTTTTTTTAATGACAGTAGTGTCTGAGCCAGCTTTGGCGCACTTGGATTAATACCACGGACATACCTGACAACTCCAACCACCAGGTAACTCTGTCCACCAAAGAAACTTAATAACTTATTATATCACTGAAATAAACATTATTCAGTCAATGAACAACAATTTTCATCATAAACTCTGAAATAACTTAATTTTTCAACTGAATTTCATACAGTAATTGAAAAATCAATGAAGAGAATAGGATAGGAAGAGCACCATATCGCTCAATTTGTATACCTGAAAAAACATAAGAAAATGGATTCAGAACTGACCGGAAAAGTACGGACAACTACTGTAGGTAATACAGAAAGTTTCCGATAAATTGACGGGACGATTGAGTTCTCCGATGAAGACGTTGATAGCGATACTGATGAAAGTGACGCCATCACTTTGAATATTCCGATCAACGTTTTCTGTTGGATTTTCTACTTTATATATACTGTATGTCGTTGTTTACTATGTAAGAAAACGTTGATGTCTGGGTTTTGGTAATGTTTTGGGCTTGGGTTCTCACAATTTTGGATTCTTGATATTGGGCCTAGGGGTGGCAATTGGGCGGATTGGGTTAAACTTGGACGGGTCATAATGGGTTAAGACAATAATTGGGTCAAGACACAACCCAATCCAAATTTGCTTGGGTCAAAATGGGTTACATTACGGGTCAAGATCCAACCCGACCCAATTTTTACTAAACTTAATTGTTTTATTTGTTCTTTTAAACTATTTTAGTATCTAATAAAATGATTTTTTTCTTTATTATGGTCATATACAACATTCCAAATTTTAAAAAATGTTTTTTAAAAATATTTTGACAAGATTTTTCATGAGTCAATTCGGGTTACATATCAACCCAATTTTTAATGGGTTGAAATAGGTTGGGTTCAAATGGGTTGAGCTAATGAATGGACGGGTCAATAACCCGTCCAATTTTAAACGGATTGGACGGATTGAATGGGTTGGGTTTGATTTTGCCCCCTAATTGGGTTCATGGCCAATGTGGAGTAAGCTCCAAAAGAGAGAATCGGGAAATTTTCTCATGAGAAATCAGAACTTTTTTTTTCTTTTGGGAAAATCAGTCCACCATATTTTATTAAATAATTTGTAAATTCTTTCTCAGATAAAAGGAAAAAGTTAGCTGATATTATGACATTACTAGACAATATACATACATATTATTATGGGAGAATTTGATTATTTGAATGATAATTTAGAGAAACTATCAATTCTTTTTTCAAATTGAAATTGCTAAAAGATGGTTATGAGGTTATATGAATGTTTGTTCCTATTTTTCATAGATTGTAGTAATAGAAATAGTCAGGTAAATATTATATTCTATGTTTGTGATTATCTATATATCACTTATTTGTTACATGCATTTATGCATGCACCAAGGTTATTAGGGCATGGTATTGGTCTTCCAGATAAGAATTAGGTTCAAACGAATTCAGTAGCTTTTGCTTAGATTTTGTATATTTATTTTAGAAAATTTATTAAATATACATAAATATTTTATTATGAATTCAATAACTATAAAATGAGCTATAAACTATTGTCAAAGTTGATAATTCATAAACTTAAAATTCTTACTCCCTTATACATTATACTAGATAGGCCAGGCCCGTGCTTACGGTAGCATTAGCTAGGCAATCAAGGCAGGTCGAACATAGTCAGTCCTAGGGTGAAGATCATCGGATGGAAAAATGGATTGAGCCGGCATTTAGCACGGGCCCAACATTTCTTTTTTCGGTTTATTATTAGTATAAGCGTTAGATGTGTTGCATAGTTATATAGTTATGAAACATTATTGTATATTATGATAGGAGGAATATAAATGTCGCGTATGGAGTAAGATAAAAGTTAAATATACAATGCATGTATATTTTAATGTTAGTGTTACAATAGCAACATTATGTCCCTAAAACGTTAAAAAGAAAAACAAAAAGTATGTGTTATGCTCGACTGTACTACTCTTGTAGCAAAAGAGTAAATATTACAAACAATTACGCCTTTCATAGGAAATATGTTGTTTCTTTTTGTTGAAAACATAATCTGTTTAATTCAAGAGAAACAGTAAATAAATACATAATGCATCAAAAATCCTGCGTACAATCTGTCCAAGGGAGCAACTGAGAATGTTATTAAGTTGTAGTGGCTTGCAATGCTGCAGCTGTTACATAGAAATAAACCTCTCTTTTGGAGTTTATCATGAATGAAAAAGACATCCTTACTTGATATCCAACTTAGGAAGCAACTCTAGGAGGTTCATTCTTCTTGTATATCACCTCCAAAAGGCAATGCAAGTCTCACAAGTTAGTCCTCATTTTGTGACTTTTTTCATTAAAGCCCACACTTTATTAGCGCTTTGTGCTTAAAGCCTCCACAGACCTTAGAGCTTTTTTACGCTTTTAGCCTTTGATAACAATGTTCTTCCTCATTCGACATGCATGTATGTGACTTTTAAGCCGAGTGATGGATATATGTTTGTAAGTTTTCCTGATTCATTGTAGTAAGTATGTCATTTCTTTTACATGAGAGGCAAAAACAGGGGAAAAAAGGCAAGATTAGAACAAAACAGAGAATAAACATAGCAGAATCCACCAGAAAGGAAGAAAAAATACCGAAATGTATGTGCAGCCTCAGCAGCCAGAGTCCATATGAAGATTGAAACCGTAATCCATCTGCCACATACTCATTCTTTTCTAATTATCTGCCAGTATATTCAGCACATTATCTAACAGCATGGTGTGTTGTAGTCCAAAGCTAATTCAATCTTATCCGCCTTTGTGGAACGATTATATTATTTCGCAGAAGCATAGGACAAATGTTCATGATAGATGAATAATTCCTATGGAAGTTATACTTTACACTACATTAGAGTAACATTACCAACTTCAGATGATACTTCATGAAGAAGAACATCACACCTATGGCATTCTTGGTCGGAAGAAGTGAGCACCACAATGCCAACTTGTACACGCAGGACAACACTATACCGTTAGACATACGCTTCAAAATGTGTTGACCTGGAGCAATATCAAAAGCTATTGGAATCAGATCTCAGCGAAAATGCTCCACAGATGATTCATCACAACAACACGGGAATATAAGCGCAACACCATAGTATTATATATAACATTGACAATATTTACAATCGATGCAACGGTGTCTTGCAGATACAGTAGGTGAAAGAGTTGCTGTAAAAGCAGTTGTAATACAACCCCCAAAGTCCAACTATTAGGATTCTTTAGTTACAACATAATGGTAGCTTAATCTATAGCAACAAAATGGCAGAATTGGAGTGCAGGGAAGTTTTTCCAATCGCAGAATGTATAGCGCAACAACATACGAATGTACCTGCACGAAATGCATTAGCAGTTGTAATTGTTAATGCTTTAAGAATTTTACAATACAACTCCAACACACAGGAAATATGAAATGTATAGTGGCAAGATAAGAGAGCAGACATCGTTGAAAGAGTCCACAACAAAGTCATAGGAGTGAACTGAGTAGTTTACCTAACCAAATGAAAATATAAACAAAGAATTAAGTCACATGAGAAAGCACAAACATGATCTGTGTCCTTGTACATAGATAGGCATAATACAATGCAATAACCATTTGAAATTGTATACTTAACAATATTTCTTTTCCTTCTTTTGGAAACTATTCATTGCGAGGCTATGTCCATTATGTGCTCAGTAGGTAATTACTTGGGAAAAATACAAACGCCTAATTATATCCGCATACACATACACCAAGACATAATACAACATACCTATGTCAATGCAGCATATCCGCTTGGTGCCAAATCTCAATAAATGAGACATCCCAAAATACGTTCAAAAGTTCCACACCACCCCTGTTACCTCCTTCTTCCTAACTGGTAATACCTTCACCTTTTTACCAGTTGAGGTTGTGCACATTCACATTCCCAAAAGTTACTCTTTCCCAGTAATCAAAAGAAGTAAAAAGAGGAATATACTTCATGCAATTAAATGCAATTATAGGAAATTCAATCATTGGAGTAATCATTGGCATATGTCGGACAAATGAAAATGTTTAAAGAATACATCAATGTTGTACAGGACTTTGACCGCAATTTGTGGCAAACGAATTCATCACCAGAAGAGGGCATTTTTAATTTCAGTGAACGATAGATGTTGTTCCCCTTAGAAGTTATTTTCATACAGGGAGCAAGTGTTTACACCAGAAAATGTCGAACCTAAGAGATATAAATAGTCTTAGCGTGAACAGATTTGAGAACACTGAAGACTCTGTGGCTTAATTCAATTTAAAAATTGCCCTGGTTCTAGTAGCTTTGGAGTGTTGTTATGTTTACTGTAATTTCACTTCGTTCATCATTACCGATATGTATGGCAAAAATGCATGTGTTATACTAGAGCAAGAGTTCTCATGAGAGAATAGATTCTCGGAACTACCTATCCAAGCCAGGCTTACCTACATATTTTAGTAAAAAAGGAAAAGTGTTCAGTATGTATACTAATTCTCCTTCCCTTGCAGCTTCATTAGTTTCATTTTAAACCATTGTGCAGTTGGTCAAATGTAGCAGCTCAACAATTGTGAAGCTCAGTTAAGGAACATAGCCAACATGTACATAATTTATTTGACGTTATACCAACTGTTTGATGAAAATATATTGTATAGTGGTATACACAAAAGTGAATATACAGGTCAATGAGGCATACGTTGCATGTTTAGTAAGAATTGAAGAAGTAAGAATACCGGCAAAAGAAATACAAAAAGAAACGCTTACTGGTTAGCTAACCTTTCAAACTTTCTTCATTGGTGTGGCTGGTTCAATTGAGGTGCCACTACTAGAAGATTCAGATTTAACAGATGTTACTGTCATCTCCACCGCGGTCGCAACCAACGACTTGGCCTTTTTACTGTTCCTCTCAATATTGGCTCGCACGGATACATCTTCTTTCTCCGCATAGGAGAGAATTGTTAGAGTTGACTAAGTGACATTGGAGTTGCTCCAGGATGACTTCCTTAGTTGAATGTGAAATAGTCTCTTCGACAACATTTCTTTCGTCTGATCAACACGGAGAAGTTGGTTCTGGAAACAAACAAAAATTAGTTGCAGCAATATGTACTAAGTGCATCTAAACACAAACAGTAAGACTCATAAGTAAAAAGTAACCTTGACGCAAGTTATGTCAAATATGTCATCTGCCTTTATGGAGAGAAGTTTTTCAGCAGGATCACCTGAGACGAAGGTAGTTGTCAAACCACTGCCATCAATCAGATAAAGCTGAAATGTACACCTACAAGGATAATGAGGTACTACGCCAAATATTATTTGCATATTGAATACTGTACAGCGTTAAATTTTAGCTGTACAACATAAGCGTAATACCTAGGCACCAATGTTGTCTTTCTCTGACATTTTTCGCAGTCAAACTGCTTCTTTTCTTTTGTACGTTTTCTCTGTTTGCATCCCGAACACTCAAGCACGTAAAACTTCTGAAAGTCATTTGATATTGACATCTCAGCGTCAACGTAGAAAATGCCAACCTGTAATGCACAACAGTAATTGTATGTGTAACTTAACTACATAAATAATTTCGCCCACTTGAAATGTTGCAGGAACTTACTGAAGCTACTGCTGTAATATCGGTGATAGAAATGACCTCTCGGTGAGCAGAATTCACGTTGACAGCGGCAGATGATCTTGCGAAGTTCATTGACACATTGCCCGAAAGAAACTTTTTGTTTACTTTTGCCCTGTCACAACAACATAAAACTGTAGAATACCTTTTTTTACCGGACGTCAAAGGTACGAATGTAAAGCAAGAAGTTAGTACCAATTGATGAGCTGTAATGCCTGCGAATAAGAAGCATTTATGCACACCGTCGAATTGAACCTCGTTTGCAAAGATAAACCTGCACACATGAATTGGTCATGTTAGACTGTATGCCACCAAAAAAGGTAATACTTCAGCAGAGTGTTGTGCTTGACGCATACCCTGATAACCAGAGATGCCAATGTTCTTGGAAAGTATTACAGGGAACTCTTTACCCTTTTCCATCAGAGCTTCCAATTCAGCACCTTCAATTTCTCCAAAATTGTCCCACAAAGTCAGCATGAATTGATTTCGCCTGGATGCAGTAGGAATACATGAGTATCTTTTTTTCCTAAATGTATAATCTCAATAGCAATGTGTAACCCATGAAAGATTTTACTTACTCGTCATCACCAATAGTAACCTCATGACACCTATTTTGAGTA
Source organism: Solanum appendiculatum (assembly GCA_018342035.1). Classification (NCBI taxonomy): domain Eukaryota; kingdom Viridiplantae; phylum Streptophyta; class Magnoliopsida; order Solanales; family Solanaceae; genus Solanum; species Solanum appendiculatum. The sequence goes on from JAGDQO010000785.1 coordinate 13,830, forward strand.
CGACCAACATATTTTGAAGGGCCACAACGAAGAACAACTCCAAGGATATCTACTCGAAACTAACATATTTCAGGCCTTTACATATGGGCGCAGAAATTTAGGCCAAATAATGGCTAGAAGAAGGGACATAACGTTAGGAGCAGGGGTCATCTGAGCAATACTGGCGAAAGTCGCAGTATATAATTTTGTCGGTGGCAATAATGGCTTCTCAAACTCATTATCTGGTCTAACATGTTCAATTAGAGTTTCTTTATCAACCACCCAATAAAATTTGTGTATTATTCTTCCATACGAAGGTAGCGAAACTTTCACTCGAGCTGTTGAAATTAGATATGTGTCCAACAGTGTGAGCTTCTCTGCATAATATTCAATGTCATCATCATATATAGTTGCCCTGATTTGTTGTTGCTGTAAAATAACAGAACTTTGTAAGATACACACATAAATCATATAAATGTGCCTAGACAATGACCTAGTGAAAGCAATGACCTAGAGCACCTGCTCGTCCTCCAAAATCAAATTTTCCTCTCTAAACTTAGTCTGTCTCGACTCATGTCCACGATCTGGACTTTACAAGTCTAGTCGGGAGTGTCAATTGCTATCCCATCAATATTCAACCTTGGTGCCATTTGTCTTTACCTTCAGAATAAGACCAACAACAATTAGAGTGGTTCTGAATTCGCAAACCACCAAAGTAATCATTAACGGTAAAAAGACGCAGGTCATCAGACTTTAGATGCATCTCAGCACATTGGCCTTTGTTGGTAAATTTGGACTCATGCAAAGTTAAATTGTGTAATCTTGGCAGCTCCATAATGCACAAATCAAATTCAACACAACATACTAGCAAACAGCTGTTGTACCCGACATATCGGAAACAACAGTAACACTAAGATGCATTACAAACTAACATATTCGAAAATCAAAGCGAGAGCGAAAGACCCAAAAAGAAATATCAGCACTTTAATTCTCCTAAGAGAAAGAAATATCACAGGAGGAATAAAAAACCACAAAGATCAAACAACAAAGAACAAACACTTTAGCATGAGCAGAACCAACCAAAGGTATGGACGCAGCTCAACAGAGTGTCCATGCATCTGACCACAGACTGCCTCTTGGTAAAATTACATTCATGCAAAGTTAAATTGTGTAATGTTGCAAAGAACAACGATCTCCATGAGCTTATTGTTAAAGTAGGAAACAAAATTAAGCACAACACACCAATAAAGAGCTTTTCTAGCAGACACAACAGAGAGACTAATAATAGTAACATGCATTAGAAACTAAGAAATTGCAAAATCAAAGCAAGAGCAAAAGAGCCTAAAAATATATTCACCACTGTAATTCTACAAAGAGCAAGAGATATGAGAGAACAAAAACCAGAGCTCAAACATGAACGAAGAAGTCACAAGGAATTTTGCATGAGCAGAAAAAAAAGGAGGAGGAAGTGAAACCTGGAAGCCGATGAAAGCAACAGAAGGAAAATCCAAAACACAGCAATTCGAAGCTTGAAGGAAATAAGCTCTGCAACCTGCAACATCAAAGAAGGACCAAAAAAGGAAACATGCATAAGCAAAACAAACAACACAGTAGCTGCACAAAAGAAGAACAAACAAACAAATGGCAAAAGAACAAACCAAAGGATCTAAAAGGTGGAAACTCAAGAAAGAGACAAAGGGAAAAAGCAAAACCAACCAATTTCAAAGCTGAGGGAATTGAGCAGGAGAACTTACCTGAGAATTGCTCCTTCAAATGGGTAATATGCTGAAGCAATAGGCAGAAGAGGCCAATAGACAGCCATCCACGTGCTGAAGAACCAATAAAACAGGGCAAAAAAAATTATTAATTGTTGGGAAAAATACAAACACCTAATACCAAAGGTACAAATAGTAAATGCAATGGTACTCCCACAATAAATACAAACACTTAATGCAAAAGGTACAACAATTTAATGCCTTGTTAGTCCCTCCCTTGTTGGCTTATATAAATAGGGTATATAATCCAATTCATCACTTAAATAGATCATGTTGGGACTTTGGATAAAAAAAATTGTTGGGTGCAATTGCACCTATTTAAAGTCGAAGAGGATTGAGCCCACTTGTCAATATAGTGCATGTCCCTACCAACTAGACTAAAATACTAGGAAAATTTTTATCATAGTGGAGGCACAACCAACAATAGTTGTGTGAGGCTCCATTCTCTTTTTGACACTTGGATGGTGGGCCATTTTTCTTACTTTTTACAGGTTATTCACCATTTTTATTCCACTTAACTTTCTTTTTTTTTCTTTTACTTCAAATAAATATCTAATTCTCAAATACACAATTAAATAATTAATACATTTGATTAAAAAAATATATAGATGTTTTTTCTGTTAAAATAATTGAAACACTTTTAGAACTGTTAAATTTAAAAATAAGCTTATTATTCAATATTTTATAACAGAATCAAATTAATTCAAAATATAATCTAATTCACTTTAGCGTATAAACTGATTAGATAAGATTAATTTTAATTAATATAAATTATTTACATAAATGTCAAAATGAAAATGACAACAGGATAGAACAATGTCGATATGACAGATTCATAAGAGATTTTAAAAATTTACGCAAGTTGGTTCACATTCACCTACAATATATTTTTTATCAACGTTTTTCTATTAAGTATTTTAAAAAATTGTAACTAAAAATTAAAAAAAAAATTGATAATCTCTGTTAAGAAAATGACTGCAGATATATAAACTAAAACAGAACAAAAAAAGCTATGGAATAACAAATCTGAATTAATTTGATTTTTTTTTAAATGCTAGTAGTTGAGAAGACATTGAATTTTTCTAGTTATTTTGATATTATTAAAAATGGTGAATAATAAGATTATTTTTATTATTTAGTCAAAAAAATGTTTTCAATTATCTGACAAAAAAATATTTATTAATATTTTTATTAATTATATCAGCAGTTTAATTATGTATTTGAGAGTTGGATATTTGTTGGAAATAAAAAGGTAAGAAAATGAAAGAAAAGAGGAGTGAGTGGATTGTGGAAGAGAGATGATAAAAGAAAAGTACAAAATGGGCCCAATATCCAAGTATCAAATAAACAATGGAGCCTCACACAACTATTGTTAGTTGTGTCTCTACCATTTTAAAAATTTTCAAATACTAGAAATACTTGTCAATTAAGATAAGTCTCAATTACCTCAAGGGATTGGCTCATATTAGTAACCAAAAACGTCATCTTGTATGTATTATAAGGTTACTATTCTCACCGTAGTTGTTGGGTAGCCAAGAATTTTCTCATGAAAGACTTCACTTTCATTTTAAATTGTACGGCTACGAGCACACCATGAAAGAACGAAATTTTTTTTATGTGATAAGATTGTTTTGAACGTAATTTTTTAATGTGATAAGCTTGTTCAAAACATATATCTCATCACTACAAAAATATAGAAAACGAATCAATTTAAGCACGCCTTGTAGAAGAGATGTGTGACATACTGACATATATCATGTGTGTATAAGGGTTGAAAGAACCGAATTCTTTGACCTATGAGGTTGATTTGAAGTTGAGATTTTATTTAAATATGCAATTTGAATTTAAAAATTTGTACTTTTTCTCATAAATATATAAAATTCATAATTTGTGAAAACTAAAAAAAAAAAAAAAATTCAATTCTTACAATCTTACCAAATAAACAAACCATAATTCTTAAATAAAATATCATAATAAAACATTACATTAACAAAAAAATACAAGTCAATCAATAAGTTTTTACGTTAAAGCATACCTATACATATATAGAGTATCCTCTATAACATGTAAAAAGAAAATCAGAACTTGGTTCCTTTTTTTCTACGAATTCATATGGTCATAGCGCATAGGTTTGTTTCACGGCAAAATCATAAGTAAAAATAAAGAAATGTATCTCCTTTCCATTTCTTTATTCTTTTTGGTTAAGAGGAAAGTGAGCGAAAAGAAAATTTGGTAGTAACTTGATTACATTTGATTATAGATTTTTTTTTAAAAAAGATATTCATGAAATTTAGTTAATTGTTGGGTGAAATTTTACTTCCACTATTAAAATTTCAAATTTCTTTTTCAGTAAAATACATGTTCAAACATAATTTCAAAAACTATTTTTCAACAAATTTTAAAATATTAACTAAATTTATGGTCAAACGCTAACTTAATTTTTTATTTACATTTCTCAGAAAAATACAAACCATTAAAGAAATCAGATTTTGTGCATTTCCTTGCACTTCATCTAAAGTAAATCTTGAGGATCTTTATACTATAAAATATAACTTATATAGACAATTAGTTATAATTGGAGTATTATTTAGATAATTTGATATTATCAGTTCTTAACTATTAAGTACTAATTTGTTATAAAAGTTAATTTTTTTTTAAAAAAAAGTTAAAGTAAAGGCAATATCTCATAGGTGAGATTATTGCAATTTGCAAGTCAAGAAGGGAGAACAAACAGACAACAAAGTCATCACAATAATTACGTAAAACGTATTTTAAAATAATATAGTTTCTTGTTTTACATGATAACGACCCACCACTACCACTTTCTTTATCCGATTTTTTTTTTTTTAATTTTATAATATTCCAAAATTCTACTCATCAATAAGGAAGAATCCCAATCAGTAGTCTGCTACCATTATTGACCTTTTGATCAGATAAGACTACTTGCTTCAATCCTTTATTCTTTTGGCTCTTTCTCTCTTTCAGCTTTCAGGTAACAAAATTATGTTTTCACTTTTAAGTTTTATGCTTTTTTGTCTTGATGATTTATGGGGTTCTGATCCATGTGATCTCTGATTATTTTCAACTGGGGTTTAGTTTTTTTATGTTTATAATCATTACTTTGACTTATTAGTGATGAATTTGGGGTTCTTGGTCTGTGAAATCATTCATGTTTACAAGAATTGGGAAGATTCTAACCTGGGTTCTTGTTTGATTTTGGATCAAAGTTTTGAGCTTTAATGTTCTTAACATCGTTTCACAAACGTCTGTTTTTTGTTTATTTAAATCCCTTTTTGACATGTTATAGTTTGGAGTTTTGCTTTGTTCTTCTTCATTGATTACTGTTAGTGCAAAATTTCTACTTTTGCATCAGTTTGAGACAAAAGGGTTATTGGATTGTGATGGAAAGGTTCATTTTTGTCATTATTGGACACTGATCTGTGGTGGCTGTGATGGGAATTTATGGTTTACATTCTTGCAATGAAATCTTTTAGGTTTATGGTTTTGTTTGTAGAAAGTGAATCCATTTTTGATGCTTTGAATTTTTTTCAGTTTCGTCTGACTAGGGGATAGATGGGGTCCGAAGGGCCTTCACCTGTGATAGTACATGTGACTGGTTTCAAGAAATTTCATGGAGTTGCTGAAAATCCAACAGAAACCATTGTAAGTAATCTTAAAGATTATATGAAGAAAAGGGGTATGCCCAAAGGGCTGATCCTTGGGAGTTGCAGCATCCTTGATACTGCAGGCCAGGGAGCTCTAGTTCCCTTGTATCAGACACTGCAAGCTGCTTTAAGCGGTGGTGACTTGGAGTCATCTAATTCCAGGAGAGTTATTTGGGTTAGTTGCTCCCTTTGCTTCTTTTTACCTTTCATGCTTAACTTTATACTGTTGTCCAAATGAGGAAAGGACAGGTTTATATTTATATTAGTTAGATAATGGTTTCATGGCCATTTTTAATCTGTGTAGCTCTGTATTATTTTTGGTGTAAACAGTTAGTGATAGAACAAATAGTCGCTATTTATGCAGATATACATTGGTGGTAACTTAAAATAGGACCCTATGTAACCACAGCACTTTCGAAGGCGGACTATATTTTCTGATGTAGTATACCTGTGGATATATATATAGACTAACAGTTACCTTTCTCCAAAAAAAAAAATGGTCACATGGCCGGTAATTCTATTGGACCCTAATATGACATAAAGACGGAAATTTTTCTTTCTGGAATCTGACAGGACCATGTTGTATCATGACATAATAAGTGTTCCTTTTCTCCTATTACGAAATGTATGACCTTCTTTAATTTGGATGCTCTTGGTTATATCTTGGAAATACCACACTTCATAAATTTGATGCATGCTATGATGTGTAAGCGGCACCTTATATATACTCTAGGCTCTTGGGATTATCTGAGATGAAATCCAAATCCTGTTCCAGACCCAATCCTGAAAAAGTGTACTTAAATATGCTGCTAGAATGTTTCACTAATTTACCTTAACAAAATGGGTTTGTTTCATAGACTTAGGATAGTTATTGAATCATTTATAAAATTGGGATTGTATTCAGGTGTTAAGAGAAGATAGATAAAAGGGAGGGATAAAGGTAGCGAATGGGGGAAAAGGGGAGGGATAAAGCTAAACAAAGAGAGAGTCGTCTATTTGTTTACAACCAAATGACCTAATTCTTTCGTCATGCTTTTATCTTTTATACTTGTGAGGGGAAATGTTCTCCATTTTTTGTTGAAGTTGCCGAGTGTCACACATTCTTGTATAGAGATCACCACTAAACTTTTTAGTTCCTCTGAGATCTAGAATTCTGAGCACATAAGTCATAACATAGTTGCGTGGAGTACCACTCCATGATGACATGAGGAGGGAATGGAGTTTATGGTGTTCAAGTGGCCAGAGAATATTATGGTTATGCTCTAGAGTCTTTGTTGCGAATTCTCTGTCATAGTCGAATTATCTATGGAGTATTTTGATGCCCAATGTTTGTACTTCATATACCAAGATAAATCTAATTCTTGGTAATTTTCATCCAGGTACACTTTGGAGTTAATAGTGGTGCCACAATGTTTGCCATAGAGAATCAGGCTGTCAATGAAGCTACTTTCCGTTGTCCAGACGAGATGGGATGGAAGCCTCAGGTTAGTTAAAAGACCTTCCAGTTTTCATTTGTCCTGTTTCAGATTGTTCAGTTCATCAACAGAACTCAAGATTTTTATCCTGTTATTTGCAGAAAATCCCTATTGTTCCTGCAGATGGGGCAATTTCGCGTAAACGAGAGGTATTATGATTTTTTGCATCCATCTCTCATGATTTCTGTAGAATGGTTATTAAATTTAATGCTTATCTTGTTGCCCAATGTTGAAGTCAACCAAATATGGTTGGTACTTATATGAAACAGTTTTATGCATTAGTTCATACTTCATTCAAGTTTATACTCCATCTTTTTAAAGTTGAAGGGAGTTTGCTTTAACACTTCATTAAATTTTAGACTCCATTTTTTGAGTTAACACTTTGTCTTGGTTTCCAAAAGGGGAGCAGGAGGGCAAGGCCTGAGAAATTGATTGTTTACTTCCTTTGGATGAAGTATTGATGATGAACTTCCACTTGTTTGGGAAGTAAAAGTAATGTATGACCCTACTAGGGAATGGCCCTTATAAATCATGATCTAAACAATTAGTTAGTTCGGAAGATAAAAGTGCTTAGATATAACTAATTGTAGAAAGATAAAGACAATTTTGGGCATCCTATGCTGGAAATAGACACAGAGCACTGGGCTGAGGAAATAACTTGTAAAGGCAAAGTCATAAGCTTTTTGGAAGGTCAAGATTGTTGGTTCACCGTCCATGCTTATGCATGCTAAACCTTGAGTTGAATGCTTAATATCCAGCCTCAAAGGTTCTCTTTCCTTTTCTGGTCATGTTCTGCATAAACCTTTAAATGCACCTGGACCGGATGGAAAGATAGGAACCTATGTTGCGAGGGCTATTGATTCTTCATTTCATGATATACAATCTAAATCCAATTTCTTGTCTTAAAATTCTGAGAGCTCGTGAACTTTTTTTTAAAATTTATTCATTTATTTTTACTGAAAAAATATTCTAGTTTCCTGGGATTATGACATTGTGAACTGTTACCAAGACCAATAAACATGGCTTCTAAATTCTTTCACTTTTACTCTGCTTCTTACTATCCAAGTCACTTTTGTGACTTCCTTAAGGAGGGGGGAGCTGATTGAATAATGAAGTGGTTTAATGCTTGTTGAAAATATATTTCCTATCTTGAATAGTTGGAGTTGACATCCAAGCCAGCACTAATTTCTGTTTCGTATTATATTGATATTTTTTCATTTCCATACCTTTATTTGATTCAAGTGATCCCTGCATAATCAGTTCTTTCAATTTTCCCTATCTGCCTAAGATCGGACGCGTCTAGGTTTCTCCACTTCTTCTTTGTTTTCTTTTTGATAAATAAGGTTTATGCTTAATCTTGGACCACGTGGTAGTATCCCTGTTCAAAGATGTCAGACGAACAGGTAGTTTAGAAATGGGGAAAAAGAAGAGCACACTGTGGAAATTCTTTCCAGTAGGAAGATTGCACCAATTCTTCTGAACATCTAGTTTCTGGAGTGGGGAGTTTTTACTAGCATCTAATCTTTCTGCAGATCGCACTAAACTGGAAATAGCTGCTTCCTGTAACTTTTGATCCAGGAACAATTTATTTTTGTTTTTCTTTGCACCTATAGGTGTCTTACCACGTCTCTTATGCTGTGTTCGCTCTTTGTCTAGACTTCTCTTCCAGTAGAGGAAATGACCAAGGTATTGGCAAAGATGGGATACGAAGTAATGGCCTCTGATGATGCAGGCCGGTTTGTATGCAATTATGTATACTACCATTCCTTGCGTTTTGCTGAGCAGAATGGCTTCCGATCACTATTTGTACACGTGCCCCTCTTCCTAACCATAGACGAGGAGACACAAATGCAATTTGCTGCTTCTTTGCTGGAGCTACTTGCCTCTTTATACTAGTCCTCGACTTCTGTGTCCGGAAGTGTATTTGCCTTGTTATTTATGCTGTGTATGCAGAAGAAGGTTGATCTGGATATAAATGTAATGCTTTAATAAACAGTGAACTTTTAGTGAATGGCAAATGCATATGGTGTACATGTATCTTCATCAACAATCCTTGGGTGGTTAATCTCGTTGATTTGGAGATGTTTCATGCTAATGTGTGAGCAAACTTGCAAGCTTTCTGTATCTCCTTTTCAAAGTAATGGACATGATAGGAACTTGGCCTTCAATTTATGTTCTTGCATTGTCTTTCTGTTCTTTTGGCTGATCTTAGTAACGAAATTGGGCAGAGAATCACACCCAATGACCTTGAAAATGGATGGTCTTGAACTTTTGACCCCCGCTTGCTTCATGAGCGACCCGTCAAGGTCAAAACTTATAAACTTGAAGTTACTGGGTCAAAAGTTCAAGACTTAGCCACCTCCAATACTTATAAACTTGAATTAGTTTTACAACTTGCGCATACTAATACTTATGCATATGATATCAAAACAAAATTGGGTTTTTATGTGAAAGAAAACAAAATGGAAGAATTCATGACATAGTAATCAAGCACATGACCTTCAAAGAAATGAATAAAAAATAAAAAATAAAATCATTTGGAGTTACTACAAAATAGAGTAGAAGAATTCATCACATAGGTTCCCCCGTGCACCGGCCTCTACTTTATTTAGCACGCCCCTACAGCAAAGTTAAAGGAATTGCGTACTACATTTTACTTGTGTGCTATATATATCGTGTTTGAGAAGTTGGAATTGGACGAATGGTAGCTTGTAGCCCCACATCACAGCCGCCTTCCTCCATTTGCTATGTTGGGACCTCACTTTTTTCCATTTATAGACTATAGTGCTGTGCCACTCCCACTATTCCCATATTAATTATTTCATACTCTTAATTATTGGATCATAATTAAAGAAGAAAGAGTAAAAAAATTAATTATTTCATACTCTTAATTATTGGATCATAATTAAAGAAGAAAGAGTAAAAAAAGATGGAAGGGTTACTCTAATATCCACTCAATCTACAAATATGAGTGAAAGGATAAGCATTGTGCAGCCTCTACTTGTTTTGAGTAACTATCATAGAGTATTTGTGGTAGGACAGACAAAATTTCCTTCGAAGTCGCGATTTCAAACTTTGGAAATATTAAAAATTCTTAGTATGAATGTTTCTCTAATTTAGTAGGCCTTATACCAGTCGCGCATCTAGATTAGTTGGGACCGCGATTTCAAACTTTAGGAATATTAAAAACTCTTAGTATGAAGGTTTCTCTAATTTAGTAGGACTTATATCAGTCGCACATCTAGATTAGTTGGGACCGCAAAAGGATATCGTCACTAATTAGAATCACTAGAATTTGTCTGCATGTTACCTAAAGGGAAAAGCTGTTGTGCGTCTTTTACTCCACGAATTTTCTAGTTATAGGTGTTAGTCTCCTTATATGGACTTGGGCAATTCTCCCATCATAAGCTAGCTTTTGGGGTTGAGTTAGGCCTAAGTGTCATATCTTTATGTGGTATCAGAGTTAGGTCTATCCTAGTTTGGACTCCCGATCCATGTTCTAGTTGGGCCTGGGCGTGAAAGGGGTGTTAGAGTGGATAAAAGTCCCACATTGGTTGGGGAATGAACGGGTGGTCTCCTTATATGGACTTGGGCAATCCTCCCCTTCATGAGCTAGCTTTTGGAGTTGAGTTAGGTCTAGGTATCATATCTTTACAATAGGGACATCTCGAGTTAACCTACGAAAACCTATGTGCATGATTAACCTACCTGCTACTGTAAATAGTACTAAATTTAGAAAATTCAAAAGGTAAAAGGGATTGCCAAACCTATTTTTGTACAACCTTTGATATCGTCTTTCGGATTTAACTTATTAATGTTACGTTTTACGAGCTTGTGAAAGACTATAGATTAGTAGTACTTACATTGACACGCTAGCTATGAGATGTCTACACAGTAAGATTATTCAGACAGGCTGAATTCTATTAAAGAAATTAGTTTCCTGACTTTCCGTTATTGATCACTAACTTTCTTTTTTTGTTGAACTCGTTAATTTCACATATAAATCTTATTGGCCATGTGGTAATTGACATGTTTGTGGTTAATTAAGCTACTTCTTAAATGGTTAAAATTAGTGGCTTACTTCTTGATTCCTTTCTACTAAATTTCATAGACATCCAAACGTGCTCTGAACTTTGGTCTTTTACCGTCACCAATGACCAAAATAAGTTCACATGTTTCGAGCTGTGGAAGCAACCACTAATGCTTGCAGTACACCCTTTGGGTTGCGACCCTTCCCCTAACCCTTCTTACTTGGGATGCTTTATGTACTGAAAAAAAGCATATTATACCATGGTTTAAAATATATTTTACATCATAAACAAAGGGATACATGCTTACACTTAAGTTTTAGTCCCCTCTGCAACAATACTAGTAGAGCTAAAACTTTAATACATACTATTAATTACTCCATCTTTAAGTTTCTATTCTTAGCAAATCATCTATCAGCACTGATCAACATCATTACTTGGCAATGACTGAGGTGTGCCTTCCAACAAGCAAAAAACTGGTGGAATTGTAAGAGTCCTTAGAGCTCCATAAGCATTCCAACAAAATGGTTCCAAGATTTTTCGTCCTGGAGTAGGATATAACTCCACATTCAAAAAAGTCAAATTTGTGCAAGGGACACTGCTACTACAAGCCAAATGCATTGGTGGACTTCTTACATCATAAGTTCCCTTTATGTTTGAATAAATCACATCAGAAATGTACACTGCTGAAGTCTGATTTGCACAGCTCTTAGTGTTGCAGTAATATTGATCTAAAATTATCGGATTTCGGACACTTTCCATTCTAATGCTGTTGAAATTAATGTTGGATACTGTCCCAAATCCTCCTTGCCATGTCTTGATCCTAACACCATTGTCTGAATACTTAATTGTTGAATCTTCAACTGTTATGTTAGATACACATGCCCGGGAATTGCGAATGCCTAGGCTGCCAATGCTGAAAATTATGCAAAGACAGTCTTTATATTCAAGATTTGGGAAAAGGGAAAGAGGAAAAAGACAGAGTAAACATCTTGTTATGGGCTTAAAAGTGTTTTTTTTTTTTTGTATAGTGGTAGGGCATACCTCTTTCACTCTGGCAGTTTAGTTAGTTAATGTGCCATTTTTTTAAGGTTATGTTTGTGGTGCAAAAATGATTGTTACTTTTTTGACATAAAAAGATGGTGTGATATTCAGTGTGGCAGCATTTGAATACCTTATTCCATGACTTGGACCACAGGTCATGTTCCTTATATCAACATTGTTACAACCAGCTCCAATTGAAATACAGTCATCACCTACAACATAAATTGGTTGTGCTCAGAAAGAGAATAAGCGAAGAACTCTCTATCACTTACTTTTTAAGAACTTAAGATTTTACCATTGGAGATTATTGAGTTTCTTATTGTGACATCATTGGTATTCTCTATGTGAATTCCATCAGTATTGGGACTCTGAGGTGGTGCTTTTATGTAAAGTGAGTCAACATGGACATCGCGGCAACTGTCAAATCTGAAATGGAACAGTGGGCTGTTCTTGATTTTAAGCCCTTGTACTGTCAAATTTGAGCTCATGAAGAACCTTATAGCCTGTAAAATTGAACATACTTTAGATTTTATGGTCTTTTGGTCTAAAGAAACAAAACAATGTGCTTTTGTACTTACCACAGGGCTGTCACAAGGACCAGGTAGAGTTGTTCCATTTATTCCCTGCTGCATTGAAGTGTTTTACATTATATACAAAACTCAAGATCCTAAATCAAATTTGTAAAACTAAGAGAACAAAAAAAGGGCACATGCACGGGGTCTAAGGAAGAGCCGGACCACAAGGGTCTATTGTACGCAACCTTACCCTGCATTTCTGCAAGAGGTTGTTTCCACGGCTTAAACCCATGACCTCCTAATCACATAACAACAACTTTAACAGTGGATCAAGAAAATTACTTTATGTGGTTTGCAAGGAAGGTTCCACCATTTTTCTCCTTTACCATCTATGAGTCCACCACCTTGCATTGACAACCCATCAATTCTGTAAAAGACTAGCCATTGTTTCTTACTGACACTTTTTGGCCATGAATCAGGTCCATCTGGTGGCATAATGGTTCCTTCAACCTACACCATCAATCATAATTAGTCACTTCACCAAATTATCGAACAACGTTTCAAGTACACTACCTTAAAAATTAGTCCACTTTTGCAAGGACCAGTGAAGATTGTGGATTGGATCATGAAGGAATAATGTTTTGGAACTAGTAGAATAGCTGAATCAACTTGACAAGCAGCATCCCAAGCCATCTTAAACCCTTGTGTGTCATCGGTCACACCATCACCAACAGCCCCATAAGACAACACATTGAAAATGGCTGCTGCATAATCATTTGATGAATTCTTCACATTGTCAATATTTGGATCACCCTTAGGTGCAGGGGAAGGGGCAGGGGCAGGGGCAGGAGCAGGGGAAGGTGGCATTGATATTTGTGACAATGCACGAAAACGCGACACTTGAGGGTAATCATAAAACCTACCATGAACTGAACAAACATAACAAATCAAGAAAACAGAAAAAACCAAGAAGCAAAATCTAGTGAATTCCATAATTTGTGTCCAGCTAGTATAGCTTGTTAACTGAAACAGAGTATTTATAGAACTAAATGGAAGTGAAGTAACACAATTTGGCTACTTGTTTTACTAGACCCCTCACTAATCCTATATAGAAGAATAAAATGTCAATTTTCACTAGACTAAAAAAGATAATGCTTATTTTTGTCATTATCAGTAGGTTTTTCAGAAGTTAGAAGGATATAAGGCAAGGCACCTACGTTCTTGGAAGTCAAAAAAACAACAAAAATGAAGTTGTTTATGTGACCACCAACTAAAAAGGAAGCACTTGTAAACAAGTTGAAAGACTATGCAAGTAGTTCAATTATGTTGCTTACAAGTTCTCAAAGTGAAATATTCCATTTTATACTAAGTGATTCTTAGTGGAAGAGTGGTTCTTTTGCATGGTCGGCATTAATTTAATCATATCAAAACCGACCTATTCCATTTGCACAATGATTTTTCTGGTTCGATAAATGGATCGGAGGTTGTCCCTGCAACAATAAGAATTTAGCTTCTATAATCGAGAGGGATTACAAACTTTGAAAATAAGAAAGGTTATCATATTACAAGTATTGTTACTATCAGTATATTATATAAAAGATAAACTTGATCCAAAAACGTGAGCCGGTGTTGGGGGTGGGTGGGTATGAGATAATCATAATAGTGAAATTCAAAAGAACCCCACGTTTTCATCCCATTACGTGACACTTACTTTGGTCCCAAAACTAGTGAGACTGCCCCCAATAGGCAATTCTGATGGAACATGTTGTTATGGTTAATATGTATCGTTATGAATCTTGTCTAACAGAGTGCTTCTTTTACTTTTTAGTTAGGAATAATACTATAGAAATTTAAAATCTCAATTTTTAGTGACCATGATAAAAGGATAGCATTTGCATTGGTGGGCAGATTTCAATTTGTCTGCTTGATTACACTAACAGAAAAATGACTAATCAATTATCTATCAAAATTTTCCTAGTGCTATCTTTAGATAATCACCATGAGTGAATCTTGTTTTTACATGTATTAAGAGGCACATATTAGGGATGTAGCTTTTGTATTTAGTTCACATAGAGTGAGAGCATATAAAGGTGTAAGGTGTTTTAGTAACTATTTGCAAAAGTAACCATTAACTCAAGCTATGGGATCTTTTCTTTGCAAGTGGGATACTCATGAGTGCACCCTAAAATATAGGTGCTTTCGATTATGGTGGAATTAATAGGATCTTTCCATTCTTGATTTTCGGGTGAGTTTCGAATATAAAAAAATCTCGTCGGGAGCATCTCACCTTTAACGAGCAAGCACGAGGCCCTACTCGAGTGAATTCCTCCTTTTGCTCCTCAGTCTATGGAGTATTAGCAGTCGTTTTTAGTTATTTATCCCCGTTCAAAGGGTAGGTTCTTATGTGTTACTCAACTATCCACTACATCCCGTCCAACTTGCATGTCGCCAATATATAGTGTATAATATATACACACAAAATTACACATTGGATACTAATTACAATTTGTAAAAGAAAACATTGGGTTAATTATTGTTGGGACTTTGTTGATTTGCTATTAGTGTAAAAATCCCAAAGAAAGTCTTTAGTTTTGTTGATCTTTTAGGACCAGGAATTTCGGGCGTCTAAGAAAATATAATTCCACTAGGAGTAGATAGAAACCAAACCCCACATAGGGCCACTCTTTTTGCTTCATTGTTAATTCACATTATGTAAAATTTTATCTTTATAAAGTCAAAAGAAAGCATAGTTGAATGCTTACAATGAAACAAATATATTACAGAGAGCATGCTTTGATACATATTGTTTTGGAATTTTGTGCTCACATTACCTTATGCTTATGCATACTTTGAACTTTTGGCACTACAAAATGGGGAGCTTTACTTTGGTGGAGCGACGGAGATAAGTACATATATTTTCTTTTTGGAAACAAGTGAGATAGATAATGTTTTTTTTGTTGGATGATAAAGTTTGGTAGAATTGGTTAAATGACAATAATTAAGTGACTCCTCTTACAAAACAAAAGAAGAAAGGTATTTTTAAAATAATAATCATTCATTGAGTGATCCCTAAAAATTAAACTTGTTATTTTGACATAATTTCCTTTATCGTCGGGACTAGAAAAATCGTTTCCTTCCTTCAACTTCCAAATTTTCATACTTTCAGTTTGCCCCAAAAACCAAAACCTAAAACTGTTCATTTGCTTTCATCTTAATATATAGGATTTAAATACTATACATAGTTTTTACAAAGTTAATGTAGTTTAACATTCTCCAACAAATTAGTTACCAATTTATTAGATAATCAAATAATGTTTATCGTAGAAAAGATCATTTTGGTTGGGTAAATAACTTTTACATCGTCAGTTCATATAACGTAAGCATAAACATCAAATAAGTATGGGAAATGACATGGGAGGTATAGGAATCAGTTCAGCAGGAGTGTTACTAAACTACTGGGGCATGCACTGTTCATATTCCCATTGTGTATGACATATTTTGAAAAGAGGGTCATTTCACTAATGCTTGCTGCATTTCTGGTTTCTATAATAATTTCATTTTCGGTGTCACCTTCTCGAGTAGTAGTTGAGCTATCTGACAACAGTTCTATCAATGGATGTTACTTAAGCAGCAATCCTTTCTAGTATGTGATGAATGCAATGACCTCAACCAGGTTTTTTTTCCTATAACACAACTGGGTGTGGATCAGACTCAATGCCCATACCTGCAAGATAGCTCCTATGTGTGGGACATACTGGCAAAAGTGGGAGCTTTGAGCCATGGAAGGATAAGTGCCAACATACTTTTACCTTGTCTCCAATGTCTATATTTTTCTTCACTCTAGCTTATCTCTTCTTTGTCACACTGAAGCACAAGACAACATGCCATGTGTAGAATAGTGAGAATTAGGAGATGAACACAGCACTGAATGTGAAAAGGAATATTGGTTGCATATCTCACACACAAGCTTTAGAATTGATCCAGAAGTGTCTCAGACCAAGGTAGATCACCTCTTTGAAATGATAGATACTTCTATGTAATTGTATCAACAGTATACACGTCCAACTAAGCTACCAATGACCCAATTTTATTAAATAAAAAAGATAAACAATAATAACATGAAAACATCTTAGGCTTAATCACAATTCACAATGCGCAAATAAATCAGTCTTAACCTAGTAAGACCGACTCACCTTCTTTACAAAATTAAGGCAGAGAGTCTCACCTGATCTATTCATTAACTTTAACAATTTGTAAGCTCCAAACCTACTGCTCAAACTCATCTAATTTGTAACCTTCAAATGATAGCCACCAAGACCACAGTCAAGCAGTGAAACTGTGAAATTGTAAAACTAGTAACCCACATCTTGCACCAAAGGTAGATACTTACAGGTCCAACCACTATAACCATCCGAAATCAACATTAATTGGACGTAAAAAGGGTCATTGGGGGAAAAAAAAAAGGGAACGTGTAAAGTTATTCCTGCCTCCACACTAAAATTTCCAATCTAAATAACAGGTTGGATAACCAGGTTATAATTAAATTAAAACCAACATTCTTAAATGTTTCATAACTTTTGATTTCCTGTTTCTTACTGCCCATCACTCAACTGAACTTGTAGTCATCTATTTCTTCCATAGTCAATATAGTATTTATATTTTGGGTAATCTACATCTTCAGTCAACCTACTCTAAAGCATATCTGACAAGAGTAGTAAATGAGGCGGCAGACCTATCCCCACTCAACAAATGGGAGAGGTGGATAACCACCCTCAGGCGGAGGCCTTAGAGAGGAAGGCAGATTGCCCAGTGATGCTCCGGCCTTTTCTCTGAACACATCACCTGCTACAACCAAGAACATCACATTTAAATTTAGAAGGAAAAAACCACCAAGAGCATCAGCAGATTAACTGGGGAATTGGGAAAATCACAACACCTGACATTTTAAGCAAAAATAGGAAGAAAATAGATGCAAAAGCAATACTTGCCTGGAAAAGAGGCCGAAGCAAAAGGTTGACTACTTGAGTGAGAACCCTCTCTACTATTTTCCCCTGAGAATTGGATAAACAAAAGGAAATCAATAGTTGCATGCACTGTGTTCTTCCATAGCTATTCAAACTCATAGGATATGATTTTACAATCAAGTATACTCCCAATTCAAGTGTATAACCATATCAAGAATTAATACTCCACAACTTAAAAAACTGATTCAGGTCTCTCAATCTTTTAGAATAACTATTAGAAATGAAAACTTAAAATTACAGGACAAAGAGCTTCAAAAGAGTTGGTACATAAATTTTGAAATCTTGAACGAAGAAGTTGTAGCATAACTAGATAAACCCCTGACAAAATGCACACAATACTATTAACAATAAATAAATAAAAAGAAGCACAGAATATTATTTGCACAAGTGAATTCTGCACATTGCCAAATCCAAGAAATTCAAAAGATTGATTCCCCAATTTTTCTTAAAGCTCTGACTTCCCAAAAGTTAGATTACTTCCCTAAGATGTCCCTTTGAGATTTATTAACATCTGACAAAAAAAGAGGACATCTTTTGGATGAATGACAAGGACAACCAATTCACGACGACTGAAATTTTGATATTGACTCACAATACCAGTTTTCCAATTCCCTTCCAGAAAGAAAACCCACAAACCATTAAGAGTGTTTCAGGATATATTGATCCACATAACTGTAATTCGAACCCAGAGCACTTTCTGGACAAACTTTCTTAGACAGACCCTTCTGATTTCTTCACATCATCAATTGTTGAATGAACCAAAAATGTCTATCAATTTATTTTTAGAATCATCAACAGAAATTGCATAGGTTAAAAGCACTTTTCATTCTTCAAGGGAAAAAAAAAAAGAAAAAAATTGAACTTGAAATGCAGTACTCTTTCAAGTGACAAGCCCGAAACAAGAATATCTAGTTCATCATGAATAAAGCTGGTTATTGATAAGTATATAACAGTGACACAATGGAAGTTTGCTTTGTCAAGGTTGATGCCCCAATTAGTCTAGGGTACAATATTCTCTAGGAGCTGGATAGAATCTTCCTAAACATGTTAGTAACTTGTTATTTGTCATTTGTTTATAGTCGCGCAAACTAATCTTCGCAGACAAACACATGTGTGTCTCTCAAAAATAAGAAACAAAAATACTTTTTGAGGCCATTAAGTTTAAATAGTTATCATGATGGTTAATATAGTTCTAGGTTTAAGACATTAGTTGATTAACAGTAAAATATTGAATATGAATATACACAAATATGCGAGAAAGATACCTGGAGGGAGTCCTGTTTGGTTCACAGTTTGAGAGTTTTGCTTGGGATGATAATATTTGCAGGAGTCCCCATACTGGCAATACCCCTTTGATACATGTAAAAGATATGATCAACAATATTATCCAATAGAGGGTGTCAAACACATAAAATTTCTTTAGAGTTTAGACTTCACCATCCCCAATCCATTGTTGTTACTCCATCAACATTCTGTGTCACATTGAAGTCAACAAGAAGTACCATCTGACCTTGGGCAACAAATTCAGTGGATGAAGTAAAGCAACATTCACTTATGTTCACAACTTAGTAAATAGAAGTACTATCAGTAATGTTTATCACTTATCAGCATATTACTACTTACTTTTTTCAACCATAATGATGTGAATCTGCTAAAATTACAAATTAAGCTAAGTTAGCAGATTATGAAACTCACCTACGACAAATCATACCACTCTCATCAAGTTGGAGACATAATTATACCATCAACACATTAAGGGGAAATCTAATCATCATGTTACTTGGCCTTCCATAGTAAATTATTCTTATTAGAGTTACCAAAGGTGCTTCTGTCGTAGAGTACAATACTCAAAGGCCAAAGCTCCAGTTACAACTTGGCGGTATTCTGAGAAGCTTATAGGCCTTACAAAACCTTATAGATTAAAGTAAAAAGCCTAGAAACCTCAAATTCTATTTCAAAATATCTTTAATTGCAATAATCTCTCTTTTTTTAATGGTAATTATGAAATGCATCAATTGAACTCCTTAGTATAACAGTCCAATCTTGCATCAATTGAACTCAAACAATGATGAATACTCTGAATAAAAGATACTGATGATTCATATAACCAACTCGAACCAGTCTAAGATTGATTGATGAAATGCAACAATCTGACTCATCTACTACCATCACGCAAATTGAGCATTGCAGTAAAATGGACAACCCGAAAATGTCGAACAGGATAATACAATTTCTGACTCCGTATCTCAAAATATTGCAGAAATTTTGCATACAAAAAAACGAAGATAAGAGCATTACCGTTCTAACAAAGTGATTGCAGACTCCCTTACCAAACGAATCCGGATCGTTAAATAACTGAGGATCTGCTATCCCAGAAAAATCCTTTAACAACACTTGCAGAAGCAACACTTGGAAATTAGTTAATTAAGAAGAAGAAAAAGCAGAAACTTACTGCGCAAGGAGTCGTACCAAAGAGCTCTGGCTCTTTGATGTTGAACACCTTGAAGATGACGCCTCCGAGCCGCTGCAGTATCCTGGAATTCCTTATCGCAGTAATCGCAGTAGTATTTTCCCAATGGCATTTTATTGTAAAACTAAATTTCCAATGCCTAATTGCTTTTATACGTTTGCCTATAGAAGTTTCCAGATCTCGTTTAGGCTCCGGCTTAGTTTCCTTTTCTTTCTTTTTTTAATTATAAAATCACTGTTTTCTATCTCAAATAAATTGGTGAACATAACACTCCCTTGAATAAATGAGAAAGTTTTATAAGTAATATGTAGCATAATCTCATAACGTCAATGACCAGCTAAATCCGAAGAATTATAGTATATGGTTTTTCCTTTTGAAAGTTTTACTCTTTGCTAAAAGTTTGAAAAAAGGGATTTAACTAGTCTCGTGAATTTCCTTGTGTGGTAAATGTGGAAAGACTTCTCTCTTTAACAAATCCATTACATAGAATAATGTAACACTGCCTTTAGTCTTCCTCGTTCCAAATGCACTTTGTTAACAAAAAATGTTTGGCCCCATTTTGCTTGACTTTTTTATAATGAGATTAAACTCGGTGGGTTCAATTCAAAACAGAAAGAATTATGAACTGGGAAAAACCAGCTGAAAGATATAGAGATTTAAGGTTGCAGTTAAATGCACATTCTTCTCCACATTTGCCATTTTCCCATTCTACTGCTACAACTAATAGGCACCACGCAGTTCATACATCTGTTCATCACTCACTATATACTAGTGTGGAACAATGATTTACATTTTTGTAGTTAACCAGGATTTGGAAGCCATTTTTGAGGTAACCATAAAACCATTTATCCTACAAGTAAAGAAAACACTAGTGATAACAACATACCAGGTTAATGTATTAGAGTTAAATGGTCAGTAGGATGTTCTGAAAACTCACCGAGGAAAGCGCACAAATCAAATGCCAGTAAAACGTTTAAATACCAAGTGTCTCATGAGCCAATATCACAAGCGATAAAGACCCATATCAACAGTCACCCTATCATTACTTTGAAATACCATAATAATAAAGTCCACTCGAATTGTTAATTCTCAACCACATAATGTTACAAGCATAGGACATATCGGAACAGGGTAAAAGGAACACAGGTTGAAGATCGGGTATTTGTTAAAGATCAATTCCCTACATCTGCTTTTACAAAACAAGATATAATAATAATACAAAGGGACAACAGATAAAGAAGGAACAAATTGATACAGAGAAGAAAACACAGCTTCAAAGGGTACTTAAATTATTTCTATCACAAGGCAGGCACTCATAACCCAAGGGAAGGGCACTGTTTTCTGGCGTGCTCCGGAACCAACTTCAATAATATCTCTGCATGCACATTCTTCAACTCTGTTGATAAGCAAGCCAGATTCAATAGATTCAGTTGCAAGTTATGGAAAGAAGCTAATCTGAAAGAAGTCTTGTCAACAACATACCATGAGCCTTGAAGTTAAATAAGGGAGGAAGAAAGCGTCCATTAGGCAGGCGTGTATTGGGATCACGAAGCTCGTCAAAGAAGGGGTGAACCAAGGCATCCAACTGCATTCAAAATTAGTACACCTCTCACAACTTAGGACTAGACATAAATAATCATACCATTGACATATTAAACTACAGCTGCAATGCTCTTCAAGAAATTCGGTGAAGCCATTAAGACAGAAAAGAAAGAGTGGCATTCTATGTTGAGCTTAAACTTAGGTACGTGTTAACAAAATAATGGTTCGTGTCCAACTTTTAAAAGAACATTACAATATGCCAAACACTGAACAGATATACAGAAAGGTGACCCATGTATATTCTGTGACTATACATAGGCAAAAGAGATTAGCTCGAACAAATTAATTTGGCATACTTACAGCAGCGCAGCGCAAGTTAGGAGAGTACTGAAGCAGTCTTGAGACCAGATCAACAGCTTCTGGAGGCATGCGCTTATGAAATATCTGAAAATCAACATTAGAAATGACTTGTTGCCTTGTATTTACTAGCCAGTTCTATGAAGGGGTTGGTTAAGATAAGTTGTATTTCAAGTACCTTGTGCCATGGATGAGCTTTAATTTGGGGAAATTTGAACTCATTATAGTTGGGATTCATACATTTAATTTCTTCCCTTGTAGGAGTGCCCAAAACCTGCAAAATGTAGTAGGAGATATAGTTTGGACAAAAGAAAAGTAGACGTGGGCCAAATTGACAATAAAAATTAACATGGCCATGCAGCAAAAGGTTGAGTATCTTCTCAGCCATATTTATCTAAGACAACAATTAAAAAGTTAATAATACAGAAAGCTGTCTTATAACTAAAACAATACTTCTACTTCTATTTCTTTATCAAAACAGTGAGCTCGTCTTAGTTGCAGAATTTCCGAATCTGAAACTGTTACATGAGCAGAAAACAGAAACGTGTTGCACCACTGCGCGAATTCTTTAACATTCAAACAAAGCTCCTTTCATGAATTACAATCTAGAATCTAAAACAGTAGGACAAACTGAACTTAGCACAGAATCAAGTACCTAAATTTACGGAACAGACCAGAGTAGAGGACAAAATCATTGGGCATTTACAGACTATTCAGGTCAGAATCACATGTTTCTAGAATCAGATGTCAGAATCTCCTACTTCCAGAACCAGACTCCAAAGTTTTGGAGGGATGCCTCATCTAAACTATGATTGGTCAGAAAAAGCCTATCTCACCATATCTCAGGTCTATTTGATTCACAAATCATAAGCTTGGTTGATATGGAAGTTTGAAAGAGGTGGATCTTCACTTAATATCAAAACTCGGTCACAACAGCAGCGAAGCAATACTCAAGCTGAAAGCCAAGTTAATTTGTATGTATGTTGACTTTAGTTCTTATCTTTTCCTTTAATTTCCTTTTAATTTCCCTATTACATACATCTTGAAGAAATCTTATAGCTAAATAATCCCTTACATGATTAAAATTATAGGAATGTGCTAGAACAGCCACTAGAAAGAGCTATTATCTCCCCATAAGATACATTTGCAGAAAAAAAATCTGAGAAAGCAGAAATCACACAAGGGTTGCCGCCCTAGAATATTGCAAGTCAAGTAGTAAACAACTCCAAAATAGAAAGGCAGGAAAGAAGGCCCATAAAAATTACAATGGGATGCAATAAATGAAAAGGAAAAAAACAAAAAACAACAATGATGAAAGAAAATCAAGAATGGCAGAGAAAGGCACAAAGCTCGTGCAAAAAAGTTGGTAAGGAACTGCAGACAAGAAAGTAATATAGACGAGACTACCTTAATGATCTCAACAAGCTGATCAACTCCACTTTCACCTGGAAATAAAGGCTGGAAATGGAAGAAAGAAAACAATGAGATACAGAGAATTGTCAATGAAATACAGAAAACTGTCCACGAATAAGCTAATATTAGGATAAAGTAACAACCTACCTGACCAAGAAGTAGCTCAGCTAGGACACAGCCAGCAGACCAAACGTCTATAGCAGTAGTGTACTCAGTTGCACCAAATATGAGCTCAGGTGCTCGATAATACCTAGAGCAGATGTAAGAAATATTTGGTTCTCCTTTAACCTGCCAAAAATTTGGAGCAGATTATCCAATCAGAAAATGCATCAAATAGACTCATATGTTAGAATGGACAAGAGGCAAAGAAAAAAATGTAAACACACCAGAACTTTGGCACTCCCAAAATCGCATAATTTAACCTGGTGGGTATGTGGATTCACCTGCCAAAAAAAGTACCATGCCATGGATTTTTAGTATCCACAGAGAAATGTGAAATGCAAATGGAAGTACTTCCTCTTTCATTGTTTCTTTCTAATTTTCTTAATATTCTAATGAAAAGATGTCAACCCAACGTGATGAAAGCTCATATCAGCGCAGCAAAACATATTTTCACAACACAATGTCCGCAGACAAAATAAGACACAGAGAAATGAGCTCATGGTGGGTGCAAAGTAACATTCCCATCTCTCGTTACATGCAGAACATTAATCTAATTACATCCTTTTATTTCTCTGAGTGGATCAGTAGCTTAAAGCATTTAAAAAATGCATGATTATTGACAACATTATAAGAAGAGTAATGAGCACACGATGAAAGAATTTTTTCTCTTGTTGAAGTAATCAACCAAATTGTGTTATTCTTCTCCATACATCAAATCATTGACAAACTTAAAAACATATCTTTGGTACATTTTTTCCATACATTTGGAGCAGTATTCACATTAATATCTATTATAATAAAAATAAAGCCAAAGAGTTACTCGCAACAATTTTTTTTTTTACCAAAAGCTAAAAGGAAATAAACAGCAAAGGCAGTGGAATAGATAAGTATACCAAAAGATTCTGAGGTTTGATGTCCCTGTGACACACTCCGATAGTGCGGTGTATGTAAGACAATGCCCTGAAAATCTGCCAGACAGAAACAGCATCTTGTACTTCAGGCATGTTACATAATACAACAACCTCAAGAAAACCATTAGCTATCAAAGTGCATTAAGAACAAGGTACTAGTTTCTCATAATAAAAAAAACACAGTTGGATAGACTTCCCAAGGTTAGCCCATACTCAAAACAAACAAAAGAACTAGAAAAAATATTGGAACAATTTTAGCAACAATCTCTTGTCCAACATCTCACATATATGAAAACGAAGGAAAAACAATCACTTGTACAACAGAATTTGCAGAGGTCTCATACATTGGGAGTTCTTAACAAACAGGAGCTATATAAATGACAACTCACTTAAAAAAAGTAAAAAAGAGTATACTACCTGATATGTATAAAGCTTCACAAGTATCAACGGCATCCTTTGGTTCAGCTTATTGTAGTGTTTGATAACACGGTGAACAGTTTCAGGTACATACTCAAGAACCAAGTTAAGATATAGTTCATCCTTATCAGTTGTGGAAAAGAAGCAGTGTTTCAGAGACACAACATTAGGGTGGTCAAGAAGACGCATTGTCTGCAACTCTCGGTTCTTATATCTCTTATCTTGAAGAACCTTCTTTATAGCAACAGTTTCACCAGTCTCTAAGCATTTTGCCTGAGTAACCATATCAGAAAATCACACAATTATACAAATTATACCTTTCTCTGGGTGTAGGAAGAGTTATGTATTGATAAGCATAAATGAACAATGGCACTTGTAATGAAGAAAACAAAATAATACCTGAAACACCACTCCAAACGATCCTTGTCCAACAACACGTTCAGCCATGTAACTAATAGTCTGCAATAAAGACACCAAGTGAAATTGTGCAACTAACAATTTGGCCAATAATAAGAATATGTGTCTACTCATAATCATTTTACTTGTCCACCCCTAATCAATTAAAGAAGAGAAAATGCCGGAACCACCAAACTAATCAACAGACCAACAGAACAAAAAAGGAATTATGGAAGTGAGTGACACAGCACATTACCTGCTTTGGCTGGCCATTTCTACCACCAATAGTTGTCACTATTATGTGGCCTGTCTCAGTCCCATTACCGTCAACAATTGCTGCTTCCATTTCCTACAAATGGACACTTTAAATCAGATGAATAAGGTTGAAAAGGAGAACGAAATCACCACAAAAAAGGAGGATCTAATAAAATAAAGACAAATAGAAAAAAGCCTATGCTCTTCAATATGCAGACCTTATCATCCCTGATTCTCATGTCATTCATCTCCTCAGGCAACCTATCTACCCCAGCATTATGGCCACTGGATTCTCTCAAACCCGATGTAGGTGCTAAGCCCACAGAAGCCATTTCCAAGAAAAGTCTGCTTACTAGTTATCACCACAAAAGGTCATTCACCTGGCCACCATAAAAATGGGAACATCAACATGACCACATCACACATCATATCATAGTACATACAGAAATAATTATAGGCAAAAAACTCCAATCAAAAGTTGGAATTGAATTACATCCATATATCTTTTACTGGTAATGACTGTACAGTGAAACAACTCTAATCAATTGAAATTAAGCGCTCAAATACAAGCCCTGCTGACTTAATGTGTATTGATTGTCCAAGAAATTTCTTCAAAAAAAAGTTAAGCTGATTGTCCAGATAGAACTATTCCAAATATAGCTTTGTAGTTAAGCTAATTGCAAATTATCTCGCCCCATTTCCAAATTGTTCCATTGTAAAGTAGGGAATTTAAAATTCAAGATCAAGAACAAGCTTGCCTACTTTTTTCATAGGCGTAGCACGTCGCACAACACAAAAAAATATTGAAATATCACCACAAGATTAAATCAAATTTCATGAGACAAAAAAACTAGTTTCAACCAAAGAAACATTCATTTTACAGCCCAAACAGTTCATACATATGCGACCTCAGCTCATACAATTGTCCCAACACAATCATAAATACAAAGGCAGAAATAACTCCGATTGAAAATTAGACACCTGGCCAAAATCCAACAATTATTTCTCCAAAAAAAATAAAGAAAATCCTAAGCATCTGCGTAAAAAAAAAAAAAAGAAACACAGATTTGAGAAATAATTAAGTCAAAATTTATCTTCCCGTTCAAGAAAAAAATCGAAAAAGTAAGGGCAACAGTGCAGAGATTTTCAGGTATTCAAGAAATTAATAAATACAGAAAATAAAGAACAAGAAAATCACAGAATTTATAAGAATACAAATTCCAAAAGACGGCTTCAAAATAGGTAAAACAATCAATAAATAAATTACACAACCAGTTTTAACAATTAATAAATCCACAAAAAACGAAATACCAAAGTCTACAAGAAGATCTAAACGGATCCATAAATAACCCGATCCATATGAATTTAAACGAAAAAGTAGAACACGGATCTACACCGTATAATACCAGAGCTAAAGTTTCCAAGAAGAACAAGAAAACAAAAAGGAAATACACGAATGAAGAAAATATGGATACCGAAAGAATCAAAATGTTGAGGAGACGGAGAATACACCGATCACCGGCGGTCCTCCGATAAAAATTGTGGCGGAGATGATACCATCACCATGAGAGAGAAAAAGAGATACAAAGAGAAAGAAGAACCTGATATTGATTGAGAGAGAGAGAGAAGAAGGATGTACTTATATTTTGCCTTTTCTGTATTTATTTTATCAATTCTATAATTGTTTTACATTTTTGTTCACAAGTTTTTTGGGTTGGTAAATGCGAGAGTGTGACAGTCAAACGCAAGCAATTTAAAATACATTTTCATCGGCTAATCCCCTCATGAATTTTATTAGCCACAAGGTTTAATAAAAATAAAAAATAAATTTATATATTTATAAAGTAAAAAGAAATAAAATAAGTTTAATTAATCTTATGTGAAAAGTTTGACTCAAATAATTACACAATCACGTGTCTCGAGAATATTTGATAAAATTTGAAAAAAAAGAAAGAAAGTGAATGATATTCAAAAATTTATTACTCATTTAGTAAATTGAATATCAAATTAAATTTAGAATATGATAATCTAAAAACTTTTATTCTTAAAAAATTATGAATAAAGACTTCAAAACAATATGGCACGTCCCACAAAAAATGTCACATGATTTGAACAGAGAGAGAAACTATTATTCTAAAATTAAAGCTATAGTATTTCATAAATCTCATTTTATTTGTATTTTGACTAGAGTATTCAAGTCGGTATGAATACGATTTTCTAGACATTTCAGTTTGTATATTTGGTAGTCAATATCTTTAAAATGTTATATCAAATATCATACGTAATTAAATTTGATGCAGCACTGTATGATTTTTCTCCTTTTGAGTTTGATTTATTTGGTTTGGTAGAGGATTTTAATTCTTTTAATCTTTAAGGAGTAAAAAATATTTGAACAAAACACTAATTTAATGGAAGTGTTTTCATGAATTTTTAATTTCCGGAAGTGTACGACAACAATAATTTTAGTGTAATATTATGGGTAAAGTATGAAAAAAAAATATTGTATATTTTAATTTTATCTTGTGAAGATAGAAAAGTTTTCAATAGATCCTTACCTGAATAAACAATGAAAAGAGACAGTAGTAAAATAGATATAATAGCAAGAAAATAAAATAACGAGACTAAAAAAAACAGACAATAATAGGAAATCTAAAGATAAGGAAAAACAAGAAGAAGAATATTAATATGATGAGAATGGGAAAGAAATTTATACGTCTTCCTACTAATTTTCTACCCTAATTTTCAACTTCCACACATTCATGTCTTGATCACGTCCTTGATAAGATGAAGTTGCGTCATATCTTGCCTAATCACCTTACTCTAATACTTCTTCGGTCTATTTCCACCCCTCACCCCTGCCCTCGGGCCCATAAACGATCAATCTCTCACACCTCATAACTAGAGCATTTGCACCTCTCATCTTTACATATCATAATCAACTTATCCTCACTTTCTACATATTGTCCTTTGTTGCGGACCATTTCTACCTTGTCCCAAATAACTCCATTCACAATGTTATCTTTCCTTGGATTCACACATCTAACTCAACACTCTCATCTTTGTCACTCTCATCTTCTAGGCATGAGAGTTAGCCAACACTCTGCTCACAAAGCATAATCAGCCTAACCATCGCTATATAGAAGTTATATCTCAAATCATATAGCAAATGTTGTTAGAAAAGAATTAACAAAGAAATTAAAATTTTTGAGGCGTGAAAGATCATTATCTTTCAAGAGTTATTGCATGTATATTCTTTTAGGGATGACAAACAATTTTCTATCAGGATACAACAAAGCCAGAAACATATATGCAATTAAATTCGCTACTTTTGGGAATGCTTTGTATTTATAGAACTTAAGAAATGACTTTTCTTAACAGTCATGTTGTTTCATAAACAGAGATGACTTTTCATAACAGTCAGTTTTTTCATGAACATAGATGACTTTTCATAACAGTCAGTTTTTTCATGAACATAGATGACTTTTCATGAAAGAGACACTCATTTTTTGAGCAATCACAACCTTTAGTTACTATCTTTTTGAAAAGACAAAACTTTTGTTGCTTTCTATTTGAACATACAAAAGTTTTTTGTTTCATTTAAAATTTAAATATTAAATTCTTGTCAATTTATATCATTACTTTATATTATTAATCTCAAATACTGAAACTTTTTTTCTTGAAGATGATATATGCGTCAAGTCTCACGTCCAATTCTGCTATCTGAGACACGACACTATATATGGCAGCTTGTATAATTTCTTTGCACTAAACTACCATCAATATTTTAAAATAAATACAAAAAACTAAAAAAACTAAGCAAAATAAAACTTTAAAGTTGAAATGAATGTAATGATTCGAATTGAATCAACCATTTGTATTGAGAACAAAATAAAGCTAAAGCTAATTCAAAATTTTAATTTAAGTTATTACCATCACAATATTTCATATTAAATTAATTAAACCATGACATGGGAATAATACTATTTTACTTTTAAGTCTCTATTTTTTCCAAATATCAATTTGTTTCAAAATGTAAACTATATTATATTAAATATCAAAGTATATAGATCCTAATTTTTTTAATTTCAATTTGATTATTGGGGATATATCAAGTTATGCATACCCCTAATTATGACCGTTCGAAGCCATCTTTGAGAAGAAAAGAGAATTCAGTGTTTATATATTTTTAAGTTAAGAAAAGAAAGGCGCAATGATTCGGGCGACAGTGTCCTTAGCAGCTTTGAACAACACGAAAAAATAAAGCTTGCCCAGAAGGGGACATCTCTGGATACATTGTGAACTATTTAATTATTATTTTATATCCAGATATAATATTTTTTTATTTCTGATTTGATATATCGTATCCATATTAGAGCTTGATTAATTTAAATTTGCTTCAATTAGAATCCGGAAGCGCTTATACCAAAGAATTGGTACGATTCTCTTTTTTCTTTTCTTTTTTTAGTTAAGCTAAACTGAACTCTCATTTGATCTTTTTATTTTCTGGTTTAACACCAGTACGATTTACTTATCATAGTCAAAAATTAACAAATAGGGATTCAAAAGTGTGAGAAATAAAAAGATGGAACTTCTTTTTCGATGAACAGTTGGAACTGAAAGAAATATTTTATTAACATGGAACACTCATTTATCCTCATTACACGTCATGATTTTAGATTTGATTTGTTTTTCTTACTCTTTAAGTGTTTTAGGACTAGTTGGATCATAACAATTATTCTTCGAAATATTTGTACTTTTTATTTGAAAATTAGTGTTTCGCCATGAAAAAACTAAATTCAATTCAAAAACTACATCACAAAATTTACGACAAGGGTCCAAAGATTTTATATTATCTTTTGTATTTTGATTCATATTTTTTAGTTGTAATTCCCCCTTTGTCACTTTGTTTTTTAATCTATTTTGATATGTTTTTTAATTCAAAAGTCTATCTGAAATAATCTTTGACCCTCTCAAAATAAGAATAAGGTTGATGTACCCTCCTATTATCCTTACACTCCACTTATGATTTTCACTCTAATGTTATTGTTGGTTCCAAAGATTTTATACAGAATTAGTTATTAAATGACTTAATTATATCACTATCATTAACTAACATTCTCATTTATTGTGATGTGCTCATTGAATTAAGTAAAACTTTGGGGAAAGTCGCCATTTTTAATCACTTTGTTGACCTTTAGTAATTGGTGAGAAAATAGGCTTCATACATTTCCCAAGGTCTTTTATCTCTAAACTAAATTGTTGGCAGTAATACTCTCTTCATTTCATATTTACTTGAAAAAAAAATTAATTAAAAAATATTTTATTAAATTATTTTTATTAATAATAAATTTTAAATTTGATTACTATTACTTTATTTAATTATTTAATATCAAAGGACAGTGGGTTTTTTTTCCCAATAAAACGAGAAGTACTAGTATTTGTTATAAATCCATTGAACTAAATGGATTGTCCATTGAGTTTATCCATAAACTTATACTTATCATGTATGTGTATTCCCTAGGTGATATGAACCTTTTTGGGATAACAATGCAGTGGCGGACCTAGGATTTTGTTCAAGTGGGTTCAAGTTACAAAGAACCATGACGAAAGTCGATAATAACAATTATCGTTTTTTTAAATTTTTTATTATATCCTTAAAAAAAAAAATTAGGTGATATTTCCTAACAAAAATATATTCTATAAAATTTTTATCTACTTACAAAAAAAATTTCCACATATTTTTTATTTAACATGCTACTTATTACTATTATGTATAAAATTAAACTAGAGCAATTTTAAAAAACCATAAATAAATAAATAACCCACCACTTGAGACTTGAAAATACAAAAAAGAACAAAAATTATGTCTTCACTGAGACTCGAACTCGAGTATGAAGGGCAAATTTGAACCCCATACACCAGTGAACCACGCCTTTACTTTGTGTAAAGTGGGTTCATTTTATTTACATATATAATTTCGCAAATAATTTATATACGTATAACGCAAAAATTTTCAACAAGTGGGTTCAGTTGAACCCACTTGCACCCATGTAGGTCCGCCCCTGTAACAATGTATCTATTAAATTTGACATTCATCATGATGGCTTTTGGAGTGATTTCTTTACCTATAAATGGAGATATCATTCTCCATTGTAAGACACGCTTGAATAAGAAGAAAAGTTCTCTCTTCCATCTATATTATTTGTCTTCTCCTCTTTATATTATATTATTCTGAGCTTATGTTTTATAACACGTTATCAGCACGAGACTCTAGCGAATTGAGATTGAGTTTTAGTGTTTCTTTAACTCATGTTCTGGTTGATCTCGTTATGAGAATCAAGAATGAAAAATTATAACTACTGCAATCAAAGTATTATATGCATAAAATCATGTATGTATTTTCTAGAATCTTTTTGTGATTTAGAATACAGTAGTGTTCGGTCACTAATATTGACAAGGAACCAAAGACATATACTACTACTGGATGAATATTCTTTGCTCCACAAAGTTCCTTAAATGGAAAGAAGGTATAAAATTTTGGTAGCATGAGTTTGAGTATTATATTTTATGAATTTTATTTCTGTGTTTTTTAAAGGCTCAATGGGTGAATCATGTTATACTTCGGTCTATTACACCATTGGTTGAGGGTAAGACATCAAGTTAAAGTCCGGATGCACCATAATGAAAACTGTTTAAGGGTAAGACGGTAGATTCAAGTTCTATCGCACCAAGAGGGTAAGACATCAATTTGAGTTTTGATGCACCTTGATGATAAGGATTGGGTTCAAGTCCCATAGAATTATGGCCTAACATGCCTTATATGAGTAAGACATTGAGTTTGAGTTTCAATGCACCATAGTGATGATATAATGATGACTAAGGCTTTGATAAAAAGTCATGAAATTCGTCCCATTGAATTTGTTCCATTCCCTGATGCGAATGTGGTAGCAGTACATGATAAGTTTGAAATCCGCCCAATTGCTCCATTCTATCATATGAATGTGGTAGCAGTGAATAATAAGTCTGAAAGATGACAAGTGATTGAAAGATGACAAGTGATTGACTGTATGAACATGGACGTGGAGGTATAAAAACTATATAGTCATCATTGTGGTAATTATAAAAGGAAGAACAATATGGGTTCTCAAAATAGTCCTTCAAAAGGTGAAGGTAATAATTATCATCAAATCGGATTGAATGTATTGGACACGTCGTGCAACCTAATAATTTGATGAGTTTTATAAATCCTCCATCAAAATAAAAGAATATAAAGTGGTGGTGCACTTTTCCTTTCAAAATGATGTTGAGGTTAATCATATTTATATGATAAATGTCAAGGTATGACATTGAAACAACGAGCTTGTAATGAAAATTTATAAAGCATGTACAAATGGTTATAGTTCATTCATTGAAGAGAATGTGACTTATGATAGTATTGTGATTGCTCGAACATTCTTCAAGATGTGATGAAAATTATGAATAAGGATATGCTCATGCATGGTTGGAAATATGCCACAATTCACCTCTATGGGAGGTTTGAGAGAAATAAATAAATTTTATTTGGCAGGAATGGTAAATGGTCGTGTACGTTTATACGTCATAAATATTATGGTATGTTTATTGTGAACACCAAAAGGACAAAAGGAAAGAAGTAATTCTTGCCTATAAATATTGTGGCAATGACAAAAAATAATATTATTGTGTGGCAATACAAATTTGTCATTGATTGTGTACCTATGGTATGACAAAAGTAAAGCAAGAAACATGTCTTTGCTTGTAATAATTTTGACCATGACAATAATAATATAATCTGCTCCTTGAAGGAGATGTTCACCATACAGATGGTGTCATGGAATATGTGATAGTATACAAAATTAATTGTAAGCTCTAAAGAGGTATTGTGTTATTATCGGAGGAAAAATATTATGATGGTAGTGAGTCTCAAAAGAAACTTTTTAAGTTTCGAATGAATTGAAAAGAAATATTGAGACTATAAATTATGAAAAGATTTAATATCTTCAGATTACTACAACCGAAACGTGTTATAAATATTTATGTAAAAGGTTACCCATTTTCCTCATCTTTTTTGTTGCACCCAAACATGTGCATGCTGATGGAATCACATGCAAAAGTAAACTATAAGTATACTGAAATAAAGATCAGTTGGCGTGATCGGTTGGCCATTCCAATTAAATTATAATGCAAAAATAATTGAGAATTCACATAGTTATATATTGAAGAAACAACACATTCTTCAAGAATTCTCTTGTGTTGCTTGTTCTCATGATAAAATTATCATTGTACCAGCTAAGGTTGGGATTGTATTCCCTGAAATTATTTGGAACATATAAAAAGGTGAATATGGACCTGTTCACCTGCCATGTGGACCGTTTACTATTATGATTTAACAAACGCATATGTGACCATAGATGTGAGCATAGTTCCAAATTATAAAATTATGTTGATAATGCTGGTTGGTTTAGCAGAAATTGTATGCCTCCAATTATAGCTAAATCAATGGTTACGAGAACAAATCTCCCAAAAGAAATTTTGGTATGAGATGAATTTATTTAACATATAGCAACACTTGTACGCATCAAGCCAACAAAAATCCCCTATCAAAATTGGTTTAGGGTCAGGAACCAAATAATTTTCATCTAAAACTTTGAATGTACGATTATGATTTAATTGCTCCACCACACGTATAAAGATGAATCCCCAAATGAAGTTTGGATGAATGTTAGAGTTTCTAACATTAGAGGGAGAAATGATTGACAGCTGAAAGTTATGTGAGATGAATTATGAATTATCTATATCCTCGTTAAAAGAAAATATAAATGTGAACTTGAAGTTCAAGGGATAATTTATTTGCATAATGTTGCAAATCAATTGTCAGATGAGCTTACTAACCTTATGTTATAGTTCAGCTGTAAATGCTCCAATGAGAAGTCCTTGAAGGACAAAGTCTATTATACGCTTGAAACGTGATAGACCGATCGATTCCAAAAAAATAAAACTCCTTGAGGAAGGAGAGGAGCAAATGATCAGGATGATCATGATAATGAGGCAAGTGCTTTAAAGTAGCACAACGACATAACACTTCATAAAACCTCGATAAAGGTTCAGTACCTGAAATGATAAAAAATGAAGAGATCTCGATAAGTTATGTCATATCGAAATCGATATCAAATAACCGTTGACGGTATCTTTGATATGAAGTAGAGCTCAATGATATAGATCATGACGAGGATCTTGAATTCAAATCTGTCATATAGTGTGGACAGATAAATGATTGGCCTAATAAAATGCATAATTCAAGTATATTTTGTTTCACTTAGAAAAGTGACTTTTGGACTGATAGTCCATAAATCAAGGTATAATGTCAGTGGGGTACAAATAAATTATTATGTGATAGTATAACCATAAATATCAAGTACGGCTTGCCTTGGGGCATAAAGGTTTTTTGCAAAAGTCCTGACGTTATTGGAGATGTTTTCTCCTATGGTGGATGCAATGAGATTTGTTTTGATCTGGCAATATATGAAAACTTGAATGCATATAATGAATAATTGTCATGTCTAGCTAGACAATGAATTTTATATGAAAATCCTTGAAGCAATCAAGGTGCCTGAAACATATAAAAGTTTGAAAGAAACTTTTTCAATAAAGCTTTAAAAATCCTCATATGGATTGAGATAATCAAGGAAGAAAGGGTACAGAAAATGATCCTATTTTGTCCTTGTATTTTTATAAAAAGGTCAGGATCTAAATTTGTTATAATAGTTGTGTATGTTGATGACTTGAACATTAGCACTCTTAAAGAGCTTTTAGAAGCTATTGAGTGTTTGAATTGGAAATCTAAAATGAAAAGATCCTGGTAAGACAAAATTTTGTCTTGGCCTATAGATTGAGAATTTCACAAATGAAATATTTGTCCATCAATCAACATACATAAAAAAAATTTGATGCGATTTTATATGGATAAATCACATTCATTGAGTACCCCAATGATTATGAGATTGCTTGACATAAATAAAGATCCATTTCGATCTCAAAAGAAGGACGAAGAGCTTCTTAGTGATGAAACTCCATATATCAGTCAATTGGGACACTAATGAACCTTGCTATATATGATCAAATATTTTGCAGTGAGTTTATTGACAAGATTTCGCTCCTCCCCAACGAGAAGACGTTGAAATGACAACAAGGACATATACGAAATTATCCTACAAGACAATCAATTACAAATGAAATGTCCACAAGATGATTGTTGCTATGAACAAGTTGAATGAGCAATTTACTTGCAATAACAGGGTCACAAATAGAGTGATTTTCAAGAATGTATTCGGCTAAGATCAAAGCCTTATCATATCCATGAAACCAGAAAATGATATATCAAGATAAGTTCAATGATGCAACATATTCGTGAATGTGATTTGATCACAAAAACACTGTCAATATTTGAGAAGTTGGTATATATGACTGGATGGCATCATCACAAGAAATTAAGTGATGTTTTAATCAGGGGGAGTATAATACGCGTTCCACTCTTTTTTCCTTGATCGAGTTTTTGTCCCACTAAATTTTCCTGGTAAGGTTTTTAATGAGGTAACAAATAATGCGTATCAAAAGATATGTGTACTCTTTTTCCTTCACTAGAATTTTTTTCCCACAGGGTTTTTCCTAGTAAGGTTTTAACGAGGCACATTATCTATGAACATCCAAGGGGGAGTGTTATAAATCTATTGAACTAAATGGATTGTCCATTGAGTTTATCCATAAACTTATACTTATCATGTATGTGTATTCCCTAAGTGATATGAACCTTTTTGGGATAACAATGTATCTATTAAATTTGGCATTCATCATGATGGCTTTTGGAGTGATTTCTCTACCTATAAATAGAGATATCATTCTCCATTGTAAGACACACTTGAATAAGAAGAAAAGTTCTCTCTTCCATCTATATTATTTGTCTTCTCCTTTTTATATTATATTATTCTGAGCTTATGTTTTATAACAGTATTAAATTAATTTTTAAGGTAATTATAATTTGGTCGTACACACTAAATTTAAGAAGACTACCTAACTACTCACTTAAATAATGACTTCATTTATGATCAATTAATGAACGCGTATAAAACCCGTTTGGATGAG
>JAGDQO010000786.1:0-56795 GCA_018342035.1 Solanum appendiculatum
TGCCATATATCCACTGCAAAACAAGAATTACATAACACTCCACAACTTAGAAATGATTCAATTGTTAAAGTTTTTTGTTACACATAGTTTGCATTCCTATCAGCAGGACTTGAGATAAAAAGGGCCAAAATAATCAGTTCAGCAGTTTAGTTAGTCCAACAGTGGGATCAGCAAAGACCAAATAAGCTGCAAAAATAGGAAACGTACAACTTGATGTTAAAAGTCAGAGCTATTGATGTTGTGCTGCAATTAATTTATACTGCAAATTGGGTAGTTATGGTTTTGGTGTCTTCTTTTTTTTCCGCCTTTCCTTAGTGAGAGCTCTTAGCCATTGATCTTGGCTGAGAGAAGTACAAGTTATGATGAGTCAAGACTTACATCTTATATAATGCTGCAATGAGATCATATCTAACCTCTCTAAATGAGGAGAACTCTTATGCTGAAAAGACAATCAAATTTAGCCTATTTATTCACAGAGCTAACTTTTGGCAGAAGATCATTCTTTTTGAAATGAACTTTATTATAATCATAAGAGATTGCAACTTTGGTTGTGACCAAATTGAGCACAAAACTCTAGGTATCTGACCATATATCTCAAATAAGTCAAATTTAGACACCACAAAAGTCCTAGTCCAACAATATTGAAGCATTATTTCAAGGAATGATTTGCTTTTGTCTCGAGGCAGCTTTTAAATCTGGGTAAATGGTTGAAAGTCCTTCCCAGTGATATGAAAAAGGTGTAACAGTCTATCTAATAATAAGAGATGTAAGACTTACTAGGTCCCAACAATTCTGCTTGTGTTGCCTTGAGTTTCATCCAATGTAAAGAGCCTTGCCATGCCAAAGTCTGCAATTTTAGGATTCATTTCTTCGTCAAGTAGAACATTACTTGCTTTGAGATCACGATGAATGATCCGAAGTCTAGAATCCTCATGTAGATAAAGAATTCCCTTAGCAACACCTCCTATGATTTTGGATCTCCTTTCCCAATCTAATTGCCTACGTTTAACTGGATCTGGGAACAAGATGAAAAATATAATTATGAATTGAGCTTCTATACACAGACAACATAGCAGAATTTTGCAAAATCAAGTCACTTTTACAATTAAGTAACTTCATGTAACAAATGGAATCAGTTTTCCAGAAGTAAGGCAGATAGCTAGACAACAGTCAACATGTCATATTATACGGACAAAACATTAAGCAATACGTTATACGTACCAAATAAAAAGTGGTCAAGGCTTGCATTGGGAACAAATTCATAGACAAGAAGTCTCTCTGTTCCATCGAAGCAAAATCCCAGTAACCTAACCAAATTCCTGTGTTGAAGTCTAGCAACCAACATGACCTCATTTTTGAATTCCAGATCACCTTGGCCAGAATCTGCTGACAATCTTTTCACTGCTACTTCTTGACTATTTGGAAGCTTACCCTGAAGCAGACGAGCGCAAATTGTAAAATTATCAGTTGAACAAAGAATCAGCTATATGATGTCACAGTGTCCTTTTATGCATCAAATAGGCTAATCAGGAATCACCTTGTACACAGGACCAAATCCGCCCTGTCCCAACTTATTAGCGCTTGAGAAGTTATCTGTTGCTGCTCTAATTGTTGAAAAATCATATTGAAGGGATTCTGTAGTGCTAATATCATCCCCCTGTATACCTTCATCAAAGTAGTAGTAAAACATACAACAAAATTTCAGTGAAATACGGCCTTAACAGTTCAACTTTCCTTAATCATTGCCTGTTAATAACCTACGCCTTGCTCTGAATATTTTTCGTTAGCTTCCTCCTTTGCCTCCTCATCATGATGAGAGAAATACAAACAACAAGAATAACAACGGTAACAGTTGACACAACAATAATGATGACGGTTCGAGTTGTTTTATCATCCTCTCCTGCAGGAACTCTTCAAGTTAGTACTCGTTAGGCTATACTTTGTTTCAGTTTATGTGACCCTATTTCCTTTTTGTTGTGTCCGTCGTTCCTAAAATAATGATCACTTTATAAATTTGGAAACAATGTACTTAAGCTTCTCATTTCATTCTTAATAACAAGATTATATAACCACTCAAATGTTAGGATATATTCAATATCACCAATTTTAAAAGTCTTCTAATCACATAAATGTTACAATTTGTTTAAAATCTCAAATTACAAAAGCATCTATTTCTTCCTTAAAAATATTCATTTCTTCATTCTTTTCCTGTAAAATCATGACTTAGCAATTTAAGAGTTGAAGTGGCTAACAATTCCATACAGATTTGACATACCTGACGATGACGGTGGCGGTGGCGGTGGTGATGGTGATGGAGGTGGCGGTGGTGATGGAGGTGGCGGAGCTTCGGTTGGTAGGTCGAAAAAGGGGCTAATTTCATACTGAAATTTGCAGCTGGGCATTCTATATCTGAGACCAATCTTACCATAACATGGACAGGTAGGTAAAGTTTTATAGACATCGCTTAAACAATTGATGCAACTTTCAGCTGATAAATCCGCAGTGCACTGTACAAGTGCGTATATAGTCTGAAAATCAGGGCCCTGAGTATTATTACTAGCATACTTCCGCTTACCACCCCGTGAAGCTTCACTTCGTAAACTTTCTAACAAGGTTCTTACATCTTCCATAAAATCATCGGGACTCGAGGCATTTGCCGTGTTAAACAAAAAGGTTGCCGGGTTTCTTGATACGGTGCCTATGATGGATTCATTTGAATATTGTAGCTGACAACGTTCATAATAACCAAAGGCCGATTTCTTGTAAGGACATACCTCTAAAATCTTCCGGGTCGCATTAGTTATACAATCACGACATGCCTGTAATTGTACATCCCCTCTACATTGCGCGATGACACTAACCGTGTCGGAGTTTAGGCCTATGGAAGAATTATAGAATCCAAAACTATCCATATTTCGCGAAACAGAGGAGAGGATTGTGTTAAGGTTAGTGTCATATGCACTATTTGGGGAGAACTCAGTAATATTAGTATCTACACATTCATGAAATTCGAATTCAGGCTGTGCTATGCTGAGGTGAAAAATGTAATAAAATTGGAACATTACAAGGACTAGCCATTTCATAGCTCTCTTCAACATCTAATGTATAGATAGAATGGCTACACCTTCAAAAATTTCATGCTCAATTTTATTTATTTCAGAGATTATGGACTTATTCGTTACTGAAAAGGATGGGAGTGGAGAATTAAAGAGAAAATATAAATTGGAGTAGGTTAATTAGAGGTGGCTTTCTATGCGTTGAAAATTTTCAAAAAACGCGTTTTTGTGAAGGTTCTTTATTCCTCAGTTCCACCAAAAAGTCATCCCATCAAACTTTTATTAATCTACTAGTTTTCGAAGACGTACAACATGTCATGCGAGTTATTGTTCCCCATCGTCTACCCAAAACTAAACTCGTCAAGCACAAGTATATAAATAGAATGGCTACAGAGTCAAGAAGACTCAAAATTCCGTGCTCAATTTTATTACTTCCCGGTCCATCTTTACTTGTTCATTATATTATTTTGGGATGTTAAACAATACTTATCCAGTTTATAAAATCAATGAATAATTTATAATTTTGTGTCTATTTTATCCTTCCTTTTAAATGCTACTCCCTCTATCCAACAATAATTGTTCACTATTGACTTTGCACACTTCTTAAGAAATTATAAATAGAAGAGTAATTTTACTATATCGCCCTTTGAATATAATAAATATAGTGTCTTGACAAATGTAATAGGGAAATGATTATAATAAATGATAAGGGTAAATTAGGAATTAAGTGTAAAATTAACCATTGATTACCTAAAGTGAACAAGTATTGTCGGACATCCCAAAATAATATAGTACTATTGTTGGATGGAGGAAATATTCATTTTTCAATATTGCGATGACTTATGTTTAATTAGGATAATTTGGTAAAATTACTTATATCATTTATTACTTCTTAATTCATCTGTCAAGTCAACATGAACTTCTATTATTGGACAAAGGAATACAACTGAACAAGGATTGACTTGGTCACTGAAAAATGAAAAGTTAAACACTGAAAAGGACGGGAGTGGTCAATTAAGGAGAAAACATAGGTGCTTTCTACGCGTTGAAACTTCCGAAGTAATTGACAACTTTCAAAAAGTAGATCAAAAAATCGAGTTTTTGGGAAGGTTCTTAATTTTATCATTCTTAATTTATACTCTCTCCGTCTTATATTAGGGGTCGTTTGGTGTGATGGATAAGGGAGTTAATCCCGAAATAAATTTTAAGCATTCTTTATTTTCTTGTTTAGTTACAAAACTTGGGATAACTTATCCCAGGATTAGGAATTAGTACCGGGATAACTTATCCCGGGATAAAATAGATAAATGACAAATATACCCCTTTAAACCCTTTTTATACACCATTTCTCACATTTATGTATATTTACATTATTTTTAATACCATGCATAATAATATTCGAGTCCGGAGCCGAAAGAGCAACTTTTTTCTTTCAAAATGCATATAGGGCCATTGAAATAATTTTAAGACTAAAACGGACAACTCGTTGTTGGGGTAGCGAGATCCTTTCTCAAGTTAACACCGTTAACGGTGCAATTGTAAAATCGCTGCCCCTATACCGAATTCCGTTGAATTTTATTTATTTTTTTAGAAAAAAACTCGCTGCCCTTGCAGCGATATTCCTAAAAATTTTGGTTTTTAAAAAAAAAAAATCGCTGCACCTGTAGCGATTTCATTAAAAAAAATTTAAGATGTTTTTTTTAAGTGTGGTGGAGATCTGTAGTGTGTTCCCCTTCTTAGCAACACATTGATTATCTTTTACAAAAAAAAGAAAAAGAATGGTCATCACAAGCCGCACAAGTTTATCACTTAAAAAAATAACCTCAAATTTTCCTGCCACCAATAAAATAAAATAAAAATCAGTTACTTATAACATAATTAGGGCTGCTTATTGAACGGATCGGATGGATAATTATGCTTAACAGTTTGACTTATCGAATATCGAATTTTAAATATACTAATCCGCTAGCTAACTAATAAGCTATTGGTTGGTTCGGTATTGGATAAGAAATTAACGGACATTTATTGAGCGGTGTATTGGCTCCAACATTTTATGCTCCCTTCTTTCACTTTCACTCACAACTAGATAGATCTCACATCAAACAAAACAATTTTTCTTGCCCTACTTAAGCTGGTAATTCAGTAATTGTAAATCACAGTGAGACACATATGAAAGTATAAATTTTGAGGGTGCAAACACATTAGTATTTACTTGATCAATATACTTACGGTAAAAATGTAATTATGATAATTCTTAATGGGTTAACGGTTTACCCAATAAGAAAATTGAGTAATCCGCCCCCGCACCGATAAATCGTTAACTATAAAATTTTAATTTGTTGACCAACCGATAATCCAATACCAATAAGCTAATAAGGCAATTTTGCGATTGACTTATCGGTTACGGTTTGATTTGAGACAGCCCTAATAATAAGACGATTATTATTTAGAGAAAAAACAATATGATTTTGTATGGTGAACGAAATTATGTTTTCTCTCTAAATAATAATTTGACAAAATCATATTGTTTATTATATTGAATATGACTCACTTCTTAGATTAACTATGTTTTCTCTAATAAACATATGATTAGGGTAGAATAATAAACATATGTTTTCTCTAAATATAATAACGAAATTATTATTTAGAGAGAAAACAATATGACCCACTTCTTGGATTAACGGTTTATCTAAATTTTATATGTTTTTCTCTCTAAATAATAATCAATGTGTTGCTAAGAAAGGGGAACACACTATATATAGCGATTTAAAAAAAAAAAAATTGAGTAAAATCGCTGCACATGCAGTGATTTTTTTTTTAAAAGAACACAAATTTTAGGGAAATCGTTGCAGGGGCAGTGAGTTTTAAAAAAAATAAAATTCTACGGAACTCGCTGTAGGCACAGCGATTTTGCAATTGCGTCGTTAACAATGTTAACCTTGAGAAAGGATTTCGCTGCCCCAGCAGCGAGTTGTCCATTTTAGTCTAAAAAATATTTCAATGGCCCTTTATGTATTTTGGAAGAAAAAAGTTGTTATTTTGGCTCTGGACTCAATAATATTCACTACTCCTTATTTTTATGATAATTATTCATATTTTTCTATTAAAAAATTACACTATATAAATATAATTTTTATTTATTAATTTATTTGACTAATTCTTATGTTTATTTATATTTTGATTTCTCATAAATCTTCTTTCACTTTAACAAACTTAAGAGGGAAGTTCTATTTTTAAGCTAAATAAGAAAAAAGTTTTATTTTTAAATACATATGGTACTTATCATGGAATGCATAAACAAAAATATTTAAGCTAAATAAAATGAAAGTTTCATTTTTAAAAATGAATAACTAAAGCTTATAAAAAAAAATAAAAAACTAAATAAAGTGAAGGGTAATTTTGTAAACAAACAACTTGTTTTTAAAGTTTATGCAATGTATATTATTTTAAATACAACAAACTAAACACTCAATAAGAAATAATCGCAACACAACTTATCCCATAATAACTAATCCCAACATAATTTATCCCAACATAACTTATCCCATCATAACTCATATTCAAACCAAACGACCCCTTAGTTGATTACTTTCTACTTTGCATGGTACTTAAGAAATCATAAATAAGAAGATGATTTTACTAATTCACCCCCTAAAAAACTTTTTGGAAATTTTACAAACAAATGTGAACACTTTCAAAAAGAATTAATTGCAAGAGTAATATAGAAAAAAATTAATTGATATTTTCTTGATTTAATAAGGTAATCAACTAATATGAATCAACTATATTTAGTATAATGATCAACTAATATGGAACGGAGAGAGTATCTCTATATCTATTTATGATGTCAATGCCATAATTACTCTTCAATTTCAATTTTTTTTTAAAAATCTACCTATATATAATAGGAGAGATAAGAACGTCATGTATCAACGCCGCAATTAATCTTGAATTTCAATTTTAAAAAATCAAGTAATTAAATATTATAAAGCTGAAATTTTAAAAAGAAGACACATGTCAGCAACTAATAAATTATCGGTTTTTAAGTTTGTTTAAAATTTGTTTTAAAAATAGTACAAAAATGTATTTTACAAAATAATGTCAAATGTCAACATATATTTTTATCTGATACTAATCTAAATTTAAATATTACATACTACATCATTGAAATA
The DNA here is from genome assembly GCA_018342035.1 of Solanum appendiculatum. Lineage (NCBI taxonomy): Eukaryota > Viridiplantae > Streptophyta > Magnoliopsida > Solanales > Solanaceae > Solanum > Solanum appendiculatum. The sequence goes on from JAGDQO010000786.1 coordinate 7,229, forward strand.
CGATATATTTTCTTATAGCCGCGCGTAATGCAAACAATTTCACCAGTGTTAATATAAGGTGTGTCTAATAAGGAATCAACGAGATTGAAACTTTTGTGTATTTACGCTTAGCAAACTATCCAATCATCATATACAAGTAAATAAACAGTAAATTCTGTGTTTGTGTCTTTTGCAAATTTGGAAAATGAATTGGAGCACCATTACATGTGTTAGGATTTGCAGCAGTAGGAATTGAGAGAAAAAAAACGAACTATAATGTTTTTGAAAGAGAAAAAAACACTAATTACGTACATACATCTCCGTGAATATCCCCAGATTTAATCCTTAATCATCAATAATTGATCATTCTCAATCTCAAACTAATAAAAGCTCGAATAAAATAACATAATAAGTACTCCCTCCGTCCATAAAAACTTGTCTATTATACTAAAAATAAATGTACATCCATACTTGTCCAATTTGAAAAAATCAAGAGATAATTTACCCTTTTGTATCTATTTTACCCTTACTATTAAATATTATTCAATATATAATACATTTCTCAAAGCATTAAATTTAATATATTCAAAGGGTAATATAATAATATTACCCCTAATATCTATTGTTTCTTAAGGTGTATGCCAAGTCAACAGTAGACAACTATTGTTGGACAGAGGGAGTACTAAACTACGTTCAGAAAAGGGCAATTATTATATCTAACTCTATTATCTAGGATATAACTCATTTTTTTTCCAGACATAACTCATTTATTGACATCTCATTTTCTGATAAACAAATAGATTTACTTTTGGCTGGTCAATTAGATTTTGATATTAATCTTGATTTGTATTCTTGAATAGGTGAAATCTTTGGTCTAACATCATTTTGCATATAATATGCAGGTCTTGATTTGTTAGAGAGTGTTGGTGTTATTTCAACGGTAATTTATGGTATATTCACCAACAGAGAGTTAACTGTTGCGATCTGTTTTTAAAATGTCATTATTACATAGGGGGACAACCAAAACCAAAGGTACACGTATTAAACTCACTTATACGGTTAGACTATTGGTCTTGGTGATTTTAGACAGCCAAGAGATGCTTCAAGTTTTCAGATTACCAGAACAATTAAAGGTAGTTACAATACTAGTTCAACTTATTTTACTAGTGTAATAATAACTAATACATATGAAACAAACTGACTTTTGTGCGGAGCACAAAAACCATTAATAAATCAATCTCAATTCCAAACTAGTTAGAGTTGGAACAAATAACAAAGTTGCTCAGAAAAGAAGGGTATTATGTGTAAGGATGTTAACGAGGGTATAACTCAGTTATGGATGCCTCATTACGTGACGAACAAATAGATTTACTTTTGGCTAATTCTCTAGGTTCTGACGATCTTGAATTGTACTCTTTAATAAGTGAAATCTCTGGGCTAATATCATTGTGCGTGTAGTATGCAGGCCCTGAAGGCACGGGTAGACTCAGAGAGAGGCTACTGAGCATGAGAACTACTGCAGCCATAGTTGGTCTATCACCAATATTTTCTTGAACACACAACAAAGCAATGTGAATGTATCTCATTATGCCACGAATCAGTCCAGAACTTCCCCTAAACATGGGGTCAATCAAATTTGTAGCTGTTCCTTCTTGCCAGTTCGTCCATGCCTGCAATTTTATAATTCAGACTTTAAACTCTATACATCGACAATGTAAAAGAATTTGATGCATAAAGATGGTCCCAAGTCCCAACTATTGAAATGCAGTTGATCAATTAAATAAGTTACTTACATAGCTTAGAAGGTCTTCCACAGATTCTCCATTTCTGAAACAAGTGTTCTTTTGTCCACTTAAAATTTCTAGGACTAGTACTCCAAAGCTAAAAACATCAGACTTGACTGAAAATTGTCCGTGCATTGCATACTCTGGTGACATATATCCACTGCAAAACAAGAATTACATAACATTCCACAACTTAGAAATGATTCAATTGTTTAAGTTTTTTGTTACACAGTATGCATTCCTATCAACCGGACTTGAGATAAAAAAGGCCAAAATAATCAGTTCAGCAGTTTAGTTAGTCCAAACAGTGGGATCAGCAAAGACCTAATAAGCTGCAAAAATAGGAAATGTACAACTTTATGTTAAAAGTCAGAGCTATTGATGTTGTGCTGCAATTAATTTATACTGCAAATTGGGTAGTTATGGTTTTGATGTCTTTTTTTTCCGCCTTTCATTAGTGAGAGCTCTTAGGCCGTTGATCTTGGCTGAGCAAAGTACACGTTGTGATGAGTCAACACTTACATCTTATACAATGCTGCAAAGAGATCATATCCAACCTCTTGGAACAAGGAGAACTCATATGCTGGAAAGATAAAAAAAGACAAATTCTGTTCTAGAAAAAATCAAATTTAGCCTATTTATTCACAGAGCTAACTTTTGGCAGAAGATCATTCTTCTTGAAATGAACTTTATTATAATCATCAGAGATTGCAACTTTGGGAGTGACCAAATTGAGCGCAAAACTCTAGGTATCCGACCATACATCTTATTATCTCAAATAAGTCAAATTTTAGACACCACCAAAGTCCTAGTCCAACAATATTGAAGCAATATTTCAAGGAAAGATTTGCTTGTCTCGACGCAGCTTTTAAATCTGGGTAAATGGTTAAAAGTCCTTCCCAGTGAAATGAAAAAGGAGTAATGGTCTATCTAATACTGAGAGATGTAAAACTTACTAGGTCCCGACAATTCTACTTGTGTTGCCTTGAGTTTCATCCAATGTAAATAGCCTTGCCATGCCAAAGTCTGCAATTTTAGGATTCATTTCTTCGTCAAGTAGAACATTACTAGCTTTGAGATCACGATGAATGATCCAAAGTCTAGAATCCTCATGTAGATAAAGAATTCCCTTAGCAACGCCTCCTATGATTTTGGATCGTCTTTCCCAATCCAATTGAGTACGTTTACCTGGATCTGGGGACAATATGAAAAATATAATCATGAATTAAGCTTCTATACACCGACAATATAAATAATTTTGCAACATCAAGTCACTATAATAAATTTAGAGACTTCTCTCCTAGTTTAGTTTCCTAACACTAATCTTAAAATTATAATAAATAATTATGATAAGACTAATTTAATCCCAAACCTTTTTTAACAAAATAATAAAATAGTTAAAAAGAAAAAAACTCATGAAACAGGACACAGCAATCTCGTTTAGACAATTACTGAGGAAGGGAAATCATCAAAATGTATGTGATTCAATGAACTTAAGTAGGACAATATTTAATCTTATTAGGCATGAAAATATAGATGATCCATACATTTTGTTTAAGCTAGCGGCTGGAACTAAAATACTCTCTCCGTCCCTATTTACTTATCAAATGTTTCCTAATTTGATGTTCCTTTTACTTGTCATTTTTGACAAATCAAGAAAGGATAATTTCTTTTTTCTATTATACCCTTAAATTTTTAACATTGAGTTAATGTCTTTGAAAAATATAGTGAGTAAATATAGTTGGAATCCTATCAATTAATATGGGTAAAATGGTAAACTAATTATACCAATCAATATTTTTTTAATAGGGGTAGCTAAAAGGGCACTGCAAATCAAAGCTAAATTTTCACCAGAACAAACAAAGGTTTATATATTTACAGGACTGGTTGAAACTTTTCACCATTTTTACTAGTGTAATAACTAGTACTTAATGCATATGAAACAAGTTGGATCACAAAAACCATTAATAAATAACAAAGTAATTCAGAAAATTCAGGAAAGAAGGCTATTATACTGTCTTAAGGATGATAACGAAGATATAACTCAGTTATCAATGCCTCATTTTTGGTGATGAACAAATTGATTTGCTTTTGTCTAATTCTCTAGGTTCTGACCATCTTGAATAAGCGAAATCTCTGGGCTAATATCATTGTGTGTATAGTATGCAGGCCCTGAAGGCACAGGAAGACTCAGAGAGAGGCTGCTGAGCATGAGAACTACTGCAGCCATAGTTGGTCTATCACCAATATTATCTTGAACACACAATAAAGCAATGTGGATGCATCTCATTATATCAGGAACTAGTCCTGAGCTTCCCGTCAACATAGGGTCTATCAAATTTATAGCTGTTCCTTCGCGCCAGTTCCTCCATGCCTGTGACATATTAAATCAGAGATTAAACTCTATACATTGACTAAGTAAAATAATTTGATGCATAAGGATGGTCCCAACTAATTCAGCATTGAGGTGTAGTTGATTAAATAACTTGGTTACTTACATAGCACAGAAGATCTTCCATATACTCTCCATTTCTGAAACAAGTGTTCTTTTGGCCACTTAAAATTTCTAGGACTAGTACTCCAAAGCTAAAAACATCTGACTTGACTGAAAACTGTCCGTGAATTGCATACTCTGGTGCCATGTATCCACTGCAAAACAAGAACAAGAATTACATAACATTCTGCAACTTAGATATGATTCAATTGTTGAAGTTTTTTGTTACACACAGTTTGCATTTCATAAACTTCATTTTCATCAGATAGAACCTCAAATAATAATGATTTTGGGGACAATCAAAATTATGGTTCAACAAAATTGAGTGAACTATTCATGAAGAAATTAATATAACAAAATTCATCTGAAAACTCTACATTTTAAGGAAAGATTTTGCTTTTGTCTCGAAACAGGTTTTATTCTTGCTAACTAATGGTTAAGAATCCTTCTCACTGATATGAAAATAACAGTCAACTTACTTGGTCCAAACAATTCTGCTTGTGTTGCCTTGAGTTTCACCCAATTTAAATAGCCTTGCCATGCCAAAGCCGGAAATTTTAGGATACATTTTCGCATCAAGTAGAACATTACTAGCTATGAGATCACGATGAATGATTCGAAGTCTAGAATCCTCATGAAGGTAAAGAATTCCCCTAGCAACGCCTCTTATGATTGTGGATCGTCTTTCCCAATCCAATTGAGTACATTTAACTGAATCTGCGGACAAGATGATGAATATAACTTACGAGTTAGACTTCTTTACACTGATAATATAGAAGAATTTTTACAGTATCAAGTCATTAAAAGATAATCACAAGGCAGACGACCACCAGAGTTAAGTTTGTGGGCCCGAGTTCGATTAGGATTAGGATTGGAGGACATCCAAAACACTCTAGGATTAGGAGGTTTTGGCAATCTATATAAACTTGGCTTTATTGGTGTATTTGTAATCATCTTTCTGGAAAAACAATGAGAGTTGGTGACTGGCCATGAATTTTCTTTCCTTTGAGAGTTTCCCACGTTAAATTGTGTGTTCTTTCTTTTAGTTATTATTGTTTTCATTAGTTGGTGTCTTATAACACAGACAAAATAAGTGTTGTGTTAATTAGACTGTTATTAATGTATATAAGTTAGATTGATAATTTATTGATGCTCAAGTACGTCATACTTAATAAAAAGCTAAGCAGTACATACCAAATAAAAAGTGGTCAAGACTTGCATTGGGAACAAATTCATAGACAAGAAGTCTTTCTGTTCTATCTAGACAAAATCCCAACAGCTGGACCAAATTCCTTGTTGAAGTTTGGCAACCAACAAAACCTCGTTTTTGAATTCTAGATCACCTTGTCCTGAATCTGCTGACAATCTTTTCACTGCTATTTCTTTTCCATTTTGAAGCTTACCCTGAAACATAATATGAGAACAAATTGAAAATATTACGAATTATAACCAGAATTCTTGTTTCGACTAGGGTGTTATGCATTAGGGAGTTCACTTATAATATATGTCCGTGGAAAGAATATTTGTACTATAGAAGTTAAACTCATGCAGCAATATGTAAGCTTAATCACCTTGTACACGGGACCAAATCCACCTTGTCCCAGCATATTAGGATCTGAGAAGTTATCTGTCGCTGCTCTAATCGTGGAAAAATCATATTGCAAGGATTCTGTAGTGCTAATATCATCCCCACGTAGACCTTCACAAACATAGTAGTAAAAGCATACAACAAATTAATTAACTTTCCTTAGTAATTGTTTGTTATACTTTATGCTTACTCTGAATTTCGTCCACCAGCTTCTTCTTTCGCCTCCTCATCAAGATGACAGAAATACAACCAATAAGAATAACAATTGTAACAGTTGGCCCAACGATAATGATGACAGAAATACAACCAATAAGAATAACAATTGTAACAGTTGGCACAACGAAAATGATGACTATTCGCACCGTTTTATAATCACCCCCTTCCCCTACAAAAACGCTCTTCAAGTTAGTACAATGTCTGTTTTTCACTACACCTCATGTGAAAATAAGTTATTATCTTCCCTTTGAAGGTTATTTCAGAAACTATGCATACTTATTATAAAAATAGACATGGAACAAATTGGGATGAGCAAAAGGAATGATAAAAATGTATTCACCTTCAGGTGGCGGAGCTTCTGATCCTACATCCAGCTTGAAGAAACGGTAACTTTCATAACGGAAGTTGCACCTAGCCCCTATGATTCTGCAACCCTTCCTGCCCTTGCAAGGACAATTAATCATATCTCCATAAGCTTTAGTTAAGCAATCGAAGCAATTCTGAGGAGATAAATCAGGAGCGCACTGCACAAGTGCAAATATAGTCTGAAAATCTGGACCTGTCGAATTACCACTAGCATATTTTCGATGGGGATCACCATTTGCAGCAACGCCTCTTAAATTATCCAATAATTTTCTTAGCTCGAGGTTAAATTCATCGGGTTTTGAGGCATTCCCACTATTCTTAAGTAAAAGAGTTTAGAAAATGATGTAGTGTCTGTAATGGATTCATTCGAGTACTGTAACATACATTTGTCATAACCACCAGAAGCTTCTTTTTGGTTAGGACACACTTGTACAAGCTTTTGAGAAACATTATAGACACAATTGCGACATTCTTCTAGCTCCACATCTCCTCTACATAGCACAATAACACTGGCTCTGTCGGAGTTTTGGCCAATGGAGGCCTTGTAGAAACCATAGTTATCTATTTTTGAGGGAAGGGAAGTGAGGAGTGTGTTTAGATTGTTCTTGTAGATACTATTCTCAGTATAGTTACCATTCTTACCGCATGAGCCGTATCGTAAATTACGCAGCTGCGCTACGATATTGAGAACATGTATATGCAAAAACAGAATGATCAATAGCCACTTTTGAATAGTCATGGCCATGGATGTTTGAGTTACTACAAGTTGTAGGCTAATAGTAGCAAGTAATTTGTTCACAAGCTTTCGTTAGAATTGCAAGAGCTTGAATGAGTAAATAGAGCTAGATAAAACATATGTTATATTAACAATCTATATTGGATTGGATTCAAAATTTAAACAAAACAAAATAAAACTAAAAGAACTCTTCGTCTTAAACATGCCATGAAATTTATATGGTTATAGAAGTATGCCATTAATAATTAAAAAAAATTATTTGCTAAATATAAAAATTATACTTAAATAAGAAAACAAAGGCAGATAGAATGAAATAGAAAATGTCAGACAAGAAGACTCCATCTGTCAGTGCCGTACGCATGAGTGTCTACATTTAAAGGAGAGATAATCGATGAACAAATTGGAGGGAATAATGAATAATTCTTTAGACTTTTTGAGTTTTATATTAAGGTTGAATAATCCGATTCAAACTTGGTTTCAAGTAATTTCATGTCTAGCTTGACTGGTTTGTTTTTTTATTAGTAGGAAACGTGTTGGATGGGGGTTCGAGTCTCACTCAGAAATGCTGTAATTTCTGGCAATGACTTACAAAAGAATTTTTAAAAATTGCTCAAGTTCATTACAGTGGATCATTTATATTATATGTACTAGTATTCTTTATTTTCTTCTCGATTATACACATGTAAATATTTGTGAAAATTTCAACAAACAGTATCAGATAACATCCTTTATCATAGAGTGCATCCACTTCAGAAGATGGTAGGTCCTAGTCAATTAGGAAGAAAGAAAAATGAAAGCTCCTTTAAAAAGGTAAAACAAAAAATAAAAAATGTCAATTTTTGACTTGGTCTACATCGCAGCTGTTGACAAATTGAATCTTAAAAGTCAACACGTATAATTTATGGGGGTGATGGGACAGGGGAGTATAAGAACAATCTAGGTGGAAAATTTTACTTGCTTTTCCTTGAACGTTTCTAATTAGGGTACTATTCTCTCTGTTCTATATTAATTGATCATCTGATTAAAATTATATGTTTCAAATTATTTGTCTATTTATTAAATTAGAATAAAATTTTACTTGCTTTTCCTTGAACGTTTCTAATTAAAGCACTATTCTCTCCATTCTATATTAATTGACTATCTGATTAAAATTATATTATTACTTTTTGAAAGTCTAAACAAATTTAGGATTTTTAAAAATTTTCTTCCTCTATTCTAATGATATATATTTATATGTCCTATGTTATTGAATATGCTTTTCATAAATTATCTTAATATGCATCAATATAAGGATAAATTAATAAAAATTAATTATCTAATATATGATTTCTTAAGTCACCGTGTAATATGAAAGGTGCTCAACGAATATGAAATGGAGAGATTAGAACTTTATATGATTCCAGAATACGAAAAGCTTATTTGGCTCTTCAAAAAGTGGTACCGAAGGAGTTCCTAGAAATTGAGACTTTTTCCTTTCCTCTTGTTTTCTTTTTCCTTTTTGCCTCCAACATAAGGTTGAAAAGACAATACTTTTGACTCAGTGACATACTTTTTTAATTTAGTTTGCTTTAAAAATGACATATTTCTATGTTTAATAATAATTTAATTTTAAAATATTTATTTTATTATTAATGAGATGATTTATCGCCATCTTAAATATCTATAACTTGTTTTAGATCATAAGTTTTAAAAATATTTTTTTCTTTCTTAAATTCCGTGCACGTCAAACAATATCACCTAAATTGAGATGATAAGAGTATATAACAATAAGAGTTACGGAAACCGATTTGGCCATACATGTGACGATCGAAATAATTAGGTATCATGCGGAAACTAGCAAAGCAAACCTTGAAAGACCATGAGTAAAAAGACAAACAAGAAATATACCAAAAGACACAAAGATTTAACGTGGTTCGGTCAATGGACCTATGTTCACAAAAAGGAGATGAACAATTCACTAAATAAATGTGAGAATACAAAATATCGAGAGAAATAATCTCACACAATTTACTTGGAATAAAAAGAGGTTCATATATACAAGTGATACTACATCACTTATGTCTCACCGTTTCTCCCCATACACAAAACTCTCAAAGCCTCTAGTACTACGTTGTGAATGCTATAGAAGGAATGAACCTTTATTTATAGAGTCATAAACATTTTCCTACAAGAAAAGGACTAGCAAAATATGAAGACTTTGTGTTTTCCTTTAAAGAAAAAGAAAATCCAAATATGGTAAAAAAAAAAACTCATGGCAAATACCCAACAATACAAAGCATTAATTATTCCTAGGTTTTGATTATTTTTTTCTGGCTAGGTTTTGATTCATTTATATGCATTTTGTATCCTTTTTTCTAGATGAGGCGATAAGCTGCGTATCGCTTGTTAATTTTTAGTAGTTACTAGTTAGGAGTAATACATAGACGACCCCCTTAAGTAGTCTCAATTTCCCATCTAGCCACCTAAACTTAGACTCTCATCATTTAAGCACCTTACTATGCTAAATATGAGTATCATTTAGACACATTCTGCTAGTGTGTCGCTGCACATGTTTCACGCTTCATTTGTTAGTGTGAGATGCCCATACAATGCTATCTTAAAAAACTATTTTTAAACTATGCATTGTATTAAAAGAGTTACTTTTACTTATAAACTTTATAATAATTGCAAGCTAGACTACACGTCCAAGGCACGTACACTAAAGGGGTACCAAGACATAAAATAAGTAAACTCAGAGGAAAAGGTTATTATGCCAAAGATGTTAACGAGGATATAACTCAGATATGGACGCCTCATTTCGTGATGAACCAATAGATTTACTTTTGGCCAGTTCACTAGAGTCTGTCATTCTTGTATTGTATTCTTGAATAAGCGACGTCTCTGCGGTAATATTACTGTGCATATAGAATGCTGGCCCTGAAGGCATTGGAAGACTCAAGGAGAAGCTACTGAGCATGAGAACAACAGCTGCCATGGTTGGTCTATCAGACACATTTTCTTGAACACACAATAAAGCTATATGAATGCTTCTCATTATGTCACGAGCAAGTCCTGTGCTTTCCCTCAGCATTGGATCTATAAAATTTGTAGTTGTTCCATTACGCCAGCTCAACCAAGCCTGTATGTGATAGTTCAATTATCAGAATAAGATGAAATCATAGTATCATATTACCTCTGACCATAACAGCATTTGTCAAAATTAATACTTGATTGATTGGCCAGGTTACTTACAAAACTCAGAAGGTCTTCCACGGATTCTCCATTTCTGAAACAATTGTTTTTTTGGCCACTTAAAATTTCTAAGACTAGTACTCCAAAGCTAAAAACATCTGACTTTACGGAAAATTGCCCGTGCATTGCATATTCTGGTGCCATATATCCACTGTGAAACAAAAACAAGAATTACATAACATTGCATATTTAGTAGTCCAAACAGTGGGATCAGCAAAACTAAATAGCTGTCAAAACAGGGAAATACTTGATGTTAAAAGTCAGAACTATATGTTTCATTAATGATCTTGGACATTTTTTCAATGAACTTAGGAAGTCGAAAGCATTGTGTAGCAATTTTTTCAATGAACTTTGGTAGTGACCAAATTGAGAACAGAACTCTAGGTATATGACCATCATCTTGAATAATACAAAGTTCGTACACCACCAAAGTCCTAGTTCAACAAAATTGAGGTAAGCATTCCTAAAGAGATAGTACAATGATGAGCAAAATTCATATTGAAAATTCTAATAACTATTCAAAGAAAGATTTTCTTTTGTCTCGAGGCAGCTTTATTCTTTGCTAAATTGTTAAATAATCCTTCCTTGCAAAATGAAGACAACAGTCTATCCTATGAGAGATGTAAAACTTACTAGGTCCCAACAATTCTGTTTGTTCTGCCTTGAGTTTCATCTAATTCAAATAGCCGTGCCATCCCAAAATCTGAGATTTTAGGATTCATTTCTGCATCTAGTAGAACATTACTAGCTTTGAGATCACGATGAATGATGCGAAGCCTAGAATCCTCATGAAGATAAAGAATTCCCTTAGCAATGCCTCCTATGATTTTGGATTGCCTTTCCCAATCCAATTGCCTACGTTTAACTGAATCTGCGAACAAGATGAAGAATATAAAACATGTTTAATTCTAAGTCACTTAAAATGTTACTACAGGCAACTGCTCATTATAAGTGCAATTAGTTCTATGGTAAAAAAGGCAGACAAACAGACAAGATATCAAATTACATTGACAGAATAACTAAGTTAAATTCAAAACTTATTGATGCTCAAGATCCATACTTGATAAAAAGTTAAGCAGTACATACCAAATAAGAAGTGGTCAAGACTTGCATTGGGAGCAAACTCATAGACAAGAAGTCTCTCTGTTCCATCTAGGCAAAATCGCAACAACCTAACCAAATTTCTGTGTTGAAGCCTGGCCACCAACAAGACCTCGTTTTTGAATTCCAGATCACCTTGGCCTGAATCTGCTGACAATCTTTTCACTGCTACTTCTTGTCCGTTTTGAAGCTTACCCTGAAATATAATATGAAAACAAATTGAAAATTTATGAACTAAAACAATGAAATCATAACCAGTACTCTTGTTCCAACCAGGGTGTTATGCATAAAGGAGTTAACTTAATACTCCATATGTCAGTGGAAAGAATATTTGTACTATAGAAGTTAAAATCATGCAACAATATGTAAGTTTAATTACCTTGTACACAGAACCAAATCCGCCTTGTCCGAGCTTATTAGCATCTGAGAAGTTATCTGTTGCTGCTCTAATTGCCGAAAAATCATATTGCAAAGATTCTGCAATACTAGTATCATCCATAGATGTACCTTCACAAACATAGTAGTAATAGCATACAACAAATTAGTGAAACATGGTCTTAAGAATTCAACTTTCCTGAATTATTGTTTGTTTATAGTTTATGCTTACTCTGAATTTCGTTCGCCAGCTTCCTCTTTCGCCTCCTTATCAAGATGACGGCAATACAAATAATAAGAATAACAATTGTAACAGTTGCCACAACGATAATGATGATTGTTCGTGTTGTTTTATTATCCTTCCCTGTTGGAGGTGTTTTATTTTCCGTCCCTGTTGGAACTGTTCTATTATCATTTCCTACAAAAAACGCTTCAAGTTAGTATAATATCTTCCCATTCCCAATTCACTTGTCTTACTTTCCTTTTAGGAATAACTAAGAAACTATGCATATTACTTATTGAATATCACAAATACAATTGCTTCTATAATATAGTATGTTCTTCCAGCCTTAACTCAGGTCAAAGATTTGTGGTTGTGTTGAATTGTATAATCTATCTCATCTAAGGGCTTAAGTTGTTATACGTAGTACACTTGTCTTTCGCCCCAAGACTTGATTAATCCTAAACGAATCATGAAGGGTATAACGAACATACCTTGTCTCCACATTGGATCAAGAACAGGATCGGACTTGTTTGACTTTGTGCCTAGACAGTTCGCATTTCGTAAAACTAAAAAAGGCTTGGACACCCCCTTCTTTTGATTTATGTTGCATCTGTCCCATAGAATGCGGTAGGTAGGAGATAATCAGTGATGGGAAGGCGTTCATTTCAATCTCTATAAACAGTGACAATTGCTCAGTCTATTTGATCGAATTGATAGATACGAAACCTCCCCATTGTTTGGATTTTATCAATCAGATGAAAAGAAAAAAAGACTTATACTTGACATCTTCAACATGCCACCTCAAGTGCGAGCCTGATCCTCTTTTATGAGTGAAGCAAACAGTAATTCTTCTTGATAGACGGTGACAGAGAGATTTGAATCTAGAACCATATTGAATTGTGTTACTTTATATCTCATCTAAAGACTTAAACTATTTGACTTTAATTCACTTAATTATGTCTTCAACAGTCATATCAAAATTGCATATTGATAAAATTGGGATTAGCAAAAGGAACAATAAAAATGTGTTCACCTGCAGGTGGCGGAGCTTCCAACGGCACATCGACGAAGAAACGGGAAATTTCATAACGGAAGTTGCACCTAATCCCTATGATTCTTCCACCCGTCTTTCCCAGGCAGGGACATTGAGGCATGGTTATATTTTTTGCAAAGGAGAGAATAGAGTTCTTTATTTAGAATTTGTGAATATGGAATTGGTAAACGAGTTTGGAACACTTCTCTAATTTTCGAATCCACTCCAAGTGGATTTGAAAATTTTATAATCAAACACTTATTTTAAAATAAAATAAAAAATTATTTCACAAAGAAAAGTGAATAATTTTCGTCGCCAAATGACTCTTTAATAAGTTACCAATGCAATATAAATGGGTTCTAGCTCATTTCACTACAAGAAAAGTGTGAATTACACGAAAATTTTATACAAGAATTTGTTTTGCAGAGAATACCTCCAAAGTTTCATGTGAAAAGTTTTCAGATTACCAGAACAAATAAAGGTATACCGTTAGACTATTGGTCTTGGTAATTTTAGACAGCCAGATGCTTCAAGTTTTAAGATTACCAGAACAAATAAAGGTAGTTCCAACACTAGTTGAATTTTTTTTTACCAGTGTAATAACTAATACATATGAAACAAGTTGACTTTTGTGCGGAGAACACAAACCATTATTAAATCAATCTCAATTCCAAACTAATTAGTGTTGGAACAAATAACAAAGTAGCTCAGAAAAGAAGGGTATTACGTCTAAGGATGTTAACGAGGGTATAACTCAGTTATCGATTCCTCATTACGTGAAATCTCTGGGCTAATATCGTCGTGCGTATAGTATGCAGGCCCTGAAGGCACGGGTAGACTCAGAGAGAGGCTACTGAGCATGAGAACTACTGCAGCCATAGTTGGTCTATCACCAATGTTTTCTTGAACACACAATAAAGCAATGTGGATATATCTCATTATGTCACGAATCAGTCCAGAACTTCCCCTAAACATAGGGTCTATCAAATTTATAGCTGTTCCTTCGCGCCAGTTCCTCCATGCCTGTGACATATTAAATCAGAGATTAAACTCTATACATTGACTAAGTAAAATAATTTGATGCATAAGGATGGATGGTCCAACTATTGAAATGTAGTTGATCAATTAACATGGTTACTTACATAGCTTAGAAGGTCTTCCACAGATTCTCCATTTCTGAAACAAGTGTTCTTTTGCCCACTTAAAATTTCAAGGACTAGTACTCCAAAGCTAAAAACATCGGACTTGACTGAAAATTGTCCGTGCATTGCATACTCTGGTGCCATATATCCACTGCAAAACAAGAATTACATAACATTCCACAACTTAGAAATGATTCAATTGTTAAAGTTTTTTGTTACACATAGTTTGCATTCCTATCAGCCGGACTTGAGATAAAAAAGGCCAAAATAATCAGTTCAGCAGTTTAGTTAGTCCAAACAGTGGGATCAGCAAAGACCTAATAAGCTGCAAAAATAGGAAACGTACAACTTGATGTTAAAAGTCAGAGCTACTGATGTTGTGCTGCAATTAATTTATACTGCAAATTGGGTAGTTATGGTTTTGATGTCTTTTTTTTCCGCCTTTCCTTAGTGAGAGCTCTTAGGCCATTGATCTTGGCTGAGCAAAGTACAAGTTGTGATGAGTCAACACTTACATCTTATATAATGCTGCAATGAGATCATATCTAACCTCTAGGAAAAAGGAGAACTCATATGCTGAAGAGAATAAAATTTAACCTATTTATTCACAGAGCTAACTTTTGGCAGAAGATCATTCTTCTTGAAATGAACTTTATTATAATCATCAGAGATTGCAACTTTGGGAGTGACCAAATTGAGCACAAAACTCTAGGTATCCGACCATACATCTCAAATAAGTCAAATTTTAGACACCACAAAAGTCCTAGTCCAACAATATTGAAGCATTATTTCACGGAATGATTTGCTTTTGTCTCGAGGCAGCTTTTAAATCTGGTTAAATGGTTGAAAGTCCTTCCCAGTAATATGAAAAAGGAGTAACAGTCTATCTAATAACGAGAGATGTAAGACTTACTAGGTCCCAACAATTCTACTTGTGTTGCCTTGAGTTTCATCCAATGTAAATAGCCTTGCCATGCCAAAGTCTGCAATTTTAGGATTCATTTCTTCATCAAGTAGAACATTACTAGCTTTGAGATCACGATGAATGATGCGAAGTCTAGAATCCTCATGTAGATAAAGAATTCCCTTAGCAACGCCTCCTATGATTTTGGATCGCCTTTCCCAATCTAATTGCCTACGTTTAACTGGATCTGGGAACAAGTTGAAAAATATAATTATGAATTGAGCTTCTATACACCAAAAATATAGCAGAATTTTGCAAAATCAAGGCAGTTTTACTATTAGGTAACTGCCTGTAACAAGTGGAATTAGTTTTCCAGAAATAAGGCAGATAGCAAGACAACAGTCAACATGTCATATTATACTAACAAAACATTAAGCAATATGTTATACGTACCAAATAAAAAGTGGTCAAGGCTTGCATTGGGAAGAAATTCATAGATAAGAAGTCTCTCTGTTCCATCGAAGCAAAATCCCAGTAACCTAACCAAATTCCTGTGTTGAAGTCTAGCAACCAACATGACCTCATTTTTGAATTCCAGATCACCTTGGCCAGAATCTGCTGACAATCTTTTCACTGCTACTTCTTGACTATTTGGAAGCCTACCCTGAAGCAGAAGAGCGCAAATTGAAAAATTATGAGTTGAACAAAGAGTCAGCTATATGATGTCAGTCAGTTACAGTGTCCTTTTATGCATCAAGTAGGCTAATCAGCAATCACCTTGTACACAGGACCAAATCCACCCTGTCCCAACTTATTATCGCTTGAGAAGTTATCTGTTGCTACTCTAATTGTTGAAAAATCATATTGAAGGGATTCTGCAGTGCAAATATCATCCCCGTGTATACCTTCATCAAAGTAGTAGTAAAACATACAACAAAATTTCAGTGAAATACGGTCTTAACAGTTCAACTTTCCTTAATCGTTGTCTGTTAATAACCTACGCCTTACTCTGAATATTTTTCATTAGCTTCCTCCTTCGCCTCCTCATCATGATGAGAGAAATACAAACAACAAGAATAACAACTGTAACAGTTGACGCAACGATAATAATGACGGTTCGAGTTGTTTTATCATCCTCTCCTGCAGGAACTCTTCAAGTTAGTATTGGCTAGGCTATACTTTGTTTTAGTTTATGTGACCCTATTTCCTTTTTGTTGTGTCCGTCGTTCCTAATAACAAGATTATATAACCACTCAAATGTTAGGATATACTTCATATCACCAATTTTAAAAGTCTTCTAATCACATAAATGTTACGATTTGTTTAAAATCTCAAATTACAAAAGCATCTATTTCTTCCTTAAAAATATTTATTTCTTCATTCTTTTCCTGTAAAAGCATTACTTAGCATACCTGATGGTGGAGGTGGCGGTGGTGATGGAGGTGGAGGTGGTGACGGAGGTGGTGACGGAGGTGGCGGTGGCGGTGGTGATGGAGGTGAAGGTGGTGACGGAGGTGGCGGTGGTGATGGAGGTGGCGGTGGTGGCGGTGGTGACGGAGGTGGCGGAGCTTCGGTTGGTAGCTCGTCGAAAAGGGGCCTAATTTCATACTGAAATTTGCAGCTGGGCATTCTATATCTGAGGCCATTCATACCATAACATCCACATGAGTTAGGTAAAGTTTTATAGCCAGCGCTTAAACAATAGATGCAACTTTCAGCTGATAAATCCGCAGTGCACTGTACAAGTGCATATATAGTCTCAGAAGCAGAGCTCCGAGTACTATTACTAGCATACTTCCGCTTACCGCCCCGTGAAGCTTGACTTCCTAAACTTTCTAGCATGGCTCCTAGATCTTCCATAAAATCATCGGGATTCGAGGCATTTACCCCGCTATATAAAATGTCAGGTTGGTTTATTGACACGGTGCCTATGATGGACTCGTTTGAATATCGTAGCTGACAACGTTCAGAATAACCAAAGGCCGATATCTTGTAAGGACATACCTCTAGAATCTTACGAGTCGCATTACTTATACAATCACGGCATACCTGTAATTGTACATCCCCTCTACATTGCGCGATGACACTAACTGTATCAGAGTTTAGGCCTATGGAAGAATTATAGAATCCAAAACTATCCATATTTCGCGAAACAGAGGAGAGGATTGTGTTAAGGTTAGTGTCATATGCACTATTTGGGGAGAACTCAGTAATATTGGAATCTGTACTACATACATGAAATTCGAATACAGGCTGTCCTAAGCTGAGGTGAAAAATGTAATAAAATTGGAACATTACAAGGACCAGCCATTTCATAGCTCTCTCCACCATCTAATGTATAGATAGAATGGCTACACCTTCAAAAATTTCATACTCAATTTTATTTATTTCAAAGATTAAGTATGGAGTTATTCGTTACTGAAAAAGGATGGGAGTGGAGTATTAAGGAGAAAATATAAATTGGAGTATGTTAATTGGAGGTGGCTTTCTATGCCTTGAAAATTTTCAAAAAACGCGTTTTTGTGAAGGTTCTTTATTCCTCAGTCCACCAAAAAGTCATCCCATCAAACTTTTATTAATCTACTAGTTTTTTAATACGTGGTTTGACTTTTGAGTGTGTATCCCATGCGAGTTAATATAAATATTTTTTAAACATTATAATTAGTTTGAAGAGAAAATATACAAGCTTAGATTATGGTTATCATTTAAATGTCGATTATGGTTGCAAAATATTTCATGGGTAAGTTTTTGGCTTTTTGCCTTCTTTATAAGAAATTGCAGCCTCCACTTTTTCATAGTCACATACATATCAAGAAGTTATTGTCGATTGAAAATTATACATAAATTCGATCAACACATATCTTTCTTAGGATAGCTAGTAGATCGTTATCAATTATTTCGTTATGTACACCTGCAAGAAAATAGTTATTATCCGTGATAAAAATAATAGTAATTTCTAAAATATTTAATTGATGAATATAAATCAACTAATACACTTATCTCAGAGAGTGTTATTTCAATTAGAACATTAGAATGATGAGCCAATTTCAAGAAACTCATAGCTGTGTTCCCCCATCGTCTACGCAAACTAAACTCGTCAAGCACAAGTAAATAAATAGAATGGCTACAGAGTCAAAAAAACTCAAAATTCCGTGCTCAATTTTATTACACCTTTCGTCCATATTTACTTGTCTATTATACTCCCTCTGCCCAACAATAGTTGTCCACTATTGACTTGGCAGACCCCTTAAGAAACAATAAATAATAGTGGTAATATTAATATATTATCCTTTGACTTTATTAAATTTAACGCTGTGAGAAGTGTGTTAGATGATAAATAGTACTCCCTCCGTTTCAAAATAATTGAATTGTTGAGAGATTTTTCATATTTCAAATTAACTTAATTGTTCAGTTTTCAAGGTTACTTTAAAAATATTTTTTCATTTTTACCCTTCATTCTATGTGATAAGTTCAAGAAACTTTAATTGCTTTGAATTATTCTAAAGACTAATTTGACAATAATTAATAAGGGCAAAAATGGAAAGTAATGTTTAATTTGAGTTATAATCTTCTTTTCATAAAGGGTGTGAAACACCCCAACAATTCAATTATTTTGAAATGGAGGGAGTATTTAATAACAAGGGTAAAATAGACACAAAAGGTAAATTATCTCTTGATTTTTTAAATTGGACAAGTACTGTTGGACATCGATTTTTAGTATAGTGGATAACTATTGTTGGACGGAGGGAGTACTATTTTGAGATGTCTAATAATACTTGTCTAGTTTATAAAATCAATGAATAATTTATTCTTCTGTGTCTATTTTAATTTTTACCCTTCCTATTAAATATTACTCTCTCTGTCCAACAATATTTGTCCATTATTGACTTTGCCCACTTCTTAAGAAACTATAAATAGAAGGATAATTTTACAATATTACCCTTTGAATATAATAAATACAAATTCTAGAAAAATGTAATAGGGAAATGATTATAATTAATGATAAGCGTAAATTAGGAACTAAGTGTAAAATTATCCATTGATTTCATAAAGTAGATAAATATTGTTGAACATCCCCAAATAGTATAGTGAAGTATTCATTTTTTAATATTTAATGACTTATATTTAATAAGGATAATTTGATAAAATTACTCTTTATCATTTATTAGTTCTTAATTTCTCTATCAAATCAATAATGAACATCTATGGTTAGACAAAGGAGAGTACAAGGATTGACTTGGTCACTGAAAAATGAAAAGTTAAATACTGGAAAGGAGGGGAGTGTGCAATTAAGGAGAGAATATAGGGAGGTGTTTTCTATGCGTTGAAACTTTCGAAGTAATTGACAAGTTTGAAAAAGTAGATCAAAAGAACGAGTTTTTGTAAAGGTTCTTAAGACTTATTCCGCCTCTCTATAATATTTGTCCACTATTGATTTTGTACACTTTTTAAGAAACTATAAATAGAAGGATAATTTTACTATATCACCATTTGAATATAATAAATATAATGTTCTGAAAAATATAATAGGGAAATAATTATAATTAATGATAAGGGTAAATTAGGAATTAAGTGTAAAATTATCCATTGATTTCATAAAGTGGACAAGTATTGTTGGACATCCTAAAATAATATAGTGGACGGAGGGAGTAATTATATCTTTCTTAATTTATACTCACTCTCTCCGTCCCATATTAGTTGATCACTTTCTATTTTGCACACTACTTGAGAAATCATAAATAAAAAGATGATTTTACTAATTCACTCTCTAAAAAACTTCTTGGAAATTTTACAAATAAATGTGAATACTTTCAAAAAGAATTACTCCCTCTGTCCAACAATACTCGTACACTATTGACTTTATACCCTTCTTAATAAACTATAAATAAAAGAGAAATGACTATAATTAATGATAAGGGTAAATTAGGAACTAATTGTAAAATTATCCATTGATTTCATAAAGTGGACAAGTATTGTTAGACATCCCAAAATAATAGAGTGGACAACTATTGTTGGGCAGAGGGAGTAATTACAAGGGTAATATAGAAAAAAATTAATTAATATTTTTTTGATTTAGTAAGGTGATCAACTAATATAGAACAACTATATTTAGTATAACTAATATGGAACGGAACTAATATGGAACGAAGAGAGTATATCTATATCTATATATAATGTCAATGCCACAATTACTCTTCAATTTCAATTTAATTTTTTTTACCTATATATAATAAGAGAGATAAAAACGCCACGTATCAGCGCCACAATTAATCTTGAATTTCAATTTTTTTAAAAATAATTTATACTGCAAAGTGGGTAGTTATGGTTTTGAGATCTTTTTTTTTTCGCCTTTCCTTAGTGAGAGCTCTTAGGCGATTGATCTTGGATGAGAGAAGTACAAGTTATGATGAGTCAAGACTTACATCTTATATAATGCTGCAATGAGATCATATCTAACCTCTAGGAAAAAGGAGAACTCATATGCTGAAGAGACAATCAAATTTAGCCTATTTACTCATAGAGCTAACTTTTGGCAGAAGATCATTCTTCTTGAAATGAACTTTATTATAATCATCAGAGATTGCAACTTTGGGAGTGACCAAATTGAGCACAAAACTCTAGGTATCCGATCATACATCTCAAATAAGTCAAATTTTAGACACCACAAAAGTCCTAGTCCAACAATATTGAAGCATTATTTCACGGAATGATTTGCTTTTGTCTCGAGGCAGCTTTTAAATCTGGTTAAATGGTTGAAAGTCCTTCCCAGTAATATGAAAAAGGAGTAACAGTCTATCTAATAACAAGAGATGTAAGACTTACTAGGTCCCAACAATTCTACTTGTGTTGCCTTGAGTTTCATCCAATGTAAATAGCCTTGCCATGCCAAAGTCTGCAATTTTAGGATTCATTTCTTCATCAAGTAGAACATTACTAGCTTTGAGATCACGATGAATGATGCGAAGTCTAGAATCCTCATGTAGATAAAGAATTCCCTTAGCAACGCCTCCTATGATTTTGGATCGCCTTTCCCAATCTAATTGCCTACGTTTAACTGGATCTGGGAACAAGTTGAAAAATATAATTATGAATTGAGCTTCTATACACCGACAATATAGCAGAATTTTGCAAAATCAAGGCAGTTTTACTATTAGGTAACTGCCTGTAACAAGTGGAATTAGTTTTCCAGAAATAAGGCAGATAGCAAGACAACAGTCAACATGTCATATTATACTAACAAAACATTAAGCAATATGTTATACGTACCAAATAAAAAGTGGTCAAGGCTTGCATTGGGAAGAAATTCATAGATAAGAAGTCTCTCTGTTCCATCGAAGCAAAATCCCAGTAACCTAACCAAATTCCTGTGTTGAAGTCTAGCAACCAACATGACCTCATTTTTGAATTCCAGATCACCTTGGCCAGAATCTGCTGACAATCTTTTCACTGCTACTTCTTGACTATTTGGAAGCCTACCCTGAAGCAGACGAGCGCAAATTGAAAAATTATGAGTTGAACAAAGAGTCAGCTATATGATGTCAGTCAGTTACAGTGTCCTTTTATGCATCAAGTAGGCTAATCAGCAATCACCTTGTACACAGGACCAAATCCACCCTGTCCCAACTTATTATCGCTTGAGAAGTTATCTGTTGCTGCTCTAATTGTTGAAAAATCATATTGAAGGGATTCTGCAGTGCAAATATCATCCCCGTGTATACCTTCATCAAAGTCAAAACAAGAATTACATAACATTTGGCAACTTAGATATGAATCAATTGTTTAATTTTTTGTTCGACGTATAGATTTTATTTTTCTTCAACAGACTTAAGGTAAAAAAGCTAAAAAAAAACTCATTTCTGGGGTTTGGTAGCGAAAATAGTGGGATCAGCATAACTGCATAAGCTGTCACAACAGGGAGCTACTTGATGTTAAAAGCCAGAACTACATAGTCCATTAATGAAATTAAGACATTTTCTAATAAACTTAGGAAGTACAGTGGTAGAATGTTGTGCTGCGAATTGGGTTTTTCTAATGAGAGATATAAAACTTACTACGTCCCAGCAATTTTGTTTGTGATTACTTGAGATTCATCCATAGCAAATAACCTTGCCATGCCAAAGTCTGAGATTTTAGGATTCATTTCTACATCAAGTAGAACATTACTAGCTTTGAGATCACGGTGAATGATGCGAAGTCTAGAATCCTCATGAAGATAAAGAATTCCCCTAGCAAGGCCTCCTATTATTTTGGATCGTCTTTCCCAATCCAGATGCTTACGTTTAACCGGATCTGCATTCCCATTGGACAATCAAATGAATAATAAGCTACATATTTTTTATAAAAAAATTTCCTTCTATATCTTGGCAGTGTAGAAGATCAGGTAAAAAGCTGAGCAATACATACCAAATATAAAGTGGTCAAGGCTTGCATTGGGAACAAATTCATAGATAAGAAGTCTCTCTGTTCCTTCAAGACAAAATCCCAGTAACCTAACCAAATTCCTGTGTTCAAGCCTAGCCACCAATAAGACCTCGTTTTTGAATTCTTGATTACCTTGGCCTGAATTTGCAGCCAATCTTTTCACCGCTACTTTTTGTCCATTTGAAAGCTTACCCTGAAGCAGACCAACACAAATTGAAAGAATGAATTAATTATATACAGTGACATTGTAAAGAATTGTTACCTTGTACACCGGACCAAATCCACCCTGCCCCAAATTATTATCATTGGAGAAGTTATCTGTTGCTGCTCTGATTGTAGAAAAATCATATTGCAGGGATTCTGCACTGCTAGTATCATCGCCTCGTATACCTTCACCAACGTAGTAGTAGTAGAACAGAACAAATTAGTGAAACATGGTTTTAATTAAAATTCAACTTTCCTTAATCATTAATAAGACATTCTTACTCTCTCTTTTGTTCACCAACTTCCTCTTTCGCCTCTTCATCAAGATGACAGGAATATAAACAATAAAAATAACAACTGTGACAGTGAGCACAACAATGATGATAGTGCTTGTGGTTTTATCAGCCTTCCCTACAAAAATGTTTCAAGTTAGTACTATTAGATTAACAAATATTCATATTTTCTATTCTTTCAATTGTGTGCAAAGTTAAAACTAGAACAGCAATTCGAATTGAAGTATATATATGTTAATTAAACACAATATTGTATAATGACCTAGGGGTCGTTTGGTAGCTGTTAAAGTTATGCAGAGATTAATTATATAGGTATAGTTAGGAGTGAATTTATGAATTATTTTATGTAGATACCTTCTATCCTACATAATATGATACATTGCTTGTCTCATAACTTATACATGTATTAGTTATGCGATTTTCTAAATTACAAACCAAACACTGTATTAATTTTATACATGAATAGTTTATCTCCTAATCAACTACCAAACATAGTTATGCAGAATGTAATGCTTGCATAACTCACATCTAAACCAACTACCTAACGACCCCTAATTACAAGCACAACAAGGTATATTATCGGGTTCAAGTCACAAAATAATTGGGATTACAATCTTGAAAAAAATATACTCATAGTGCAAACATTCTTTACACATAAATTGTGGCCGGTGAGCCGGCCAACAAAAGAGGCTCAGGTCCCCTGAATATAATTCCACAAAGATTTCAAATACCTGGTGGTGGTGGCAATGAGGCTGGCTGTGGCGGTGACAATAAGGGTGGCGGAGCTTCAGTCAATAATGATTCGTTGAAGAATGAGTAAGGTTCATACCGAAGAATGCAGCTGGGCATCAAATGGTAGTTTCCCCTCTTTGCATAACATTTACAGCCAGGCAAACTTGAATAGATAGCGGTTAAACAACCGTAGCAACCTTGAGCTGATAAATCGGCTGTGCACTGTACAAATGCATGTATAGTCTGAAAATCAGGAGCACTAAAAACACTAGCAGCAAACTTGCGTTTTCCACCCGCTGAAGCTCGAGTTCGTAAGCTTGTCAACACGGGTGTCAGATATTGGTTAAAAAACAATTGGGGGTCCGAGAAATTCCCGAGGATATAATAAGTAGATCGCGGGTGGGTTGACATGGTGCCTATGAAGGACTCATTTGAATATCTGATCACACACAGATTATAAATGTGAAAGTCTGATTTCTTGGAAGGGCATTTCTCTAAAATTGTGCGAGTAGCATTATTTATACATTCGCGGCATGTTTGTAATTCGACTTCTGCTCTACATTGAGCGATAGCACTAACACTGTCCTGATCTTGGCCTATGGTAGCATTATAGAAGCCATTGCTGTCTATGTTACGCGAAAGAGAGGAGAGAAGTGTGTTAAGGTTTGTGTGGTATGTACCATTTGGAGGGTACTCTGTTACATTACATTGTAAACTGAAATTAGGCTGTGCTGTGATGAGGTAGTAAACTGAAATAGCTTAGAAGGTCTTCCACAGATTCTCCATTTCTGAAACAAGTGTTCTTTTGCCCACTTAAAATTTCAAGGACTAGTACTCCAAAGCAAAAAACATCGGACTTGACTGAAAATTGTCCGTGCATTGCATACTCTGGTGCCATATATCCACTGCAAAACAAGAATTACATAACATTCCACAACTTAGAAATGATTCAATTGTTAAAGTTTTTTGTTACACATAGTTTGCATTCCTATCAGCCGGACTTGAGATAAAAAAGGCCAAAATAATCAGTTCAGCAGTTTAGTTAGTCCAAACAGTGGGATCAGCAAGACCTAATAAGCTGCAAAAATAGGAAACGTACAACTTGATGTTAAAAGTCAGAGCTATTGATGTTGTGCTGCAATTAATTTATACTGCAAAGTGGGTAGTTATGGTTTTGAGATCTTTTTTTTTTTCGCCTTTCCTTAGTGAGAGCTCTTAGGCGATTGATCTTGGATGAGAGAAGTACAAGTTATGATGAGTCAAGACTTACATCTTATATAATGCTGCAATGAGATCATATCTAACCTCTAGGAACAAGGAGAACTCATATGCTGAAGAGACAAAATCAAATTTAGCCTATTTATTCACAGAGCTAACTTTTGGCAGAAGATCATTCTTCTTGAAATGAACTTTATTATAATCATCAGAGATTGCAACTTTGGGAGTGACCAAATTGAGCACAAAACTCTAGGTATCCGACCATACATCTCAAATAAGTCAAATTTTAGACACCACAAAAGTCCTAGTCCAACAATATTGACGCATTATTTCACGGAATGATTTGCTTTTGTCTCGAGGCAGCTTTTAAATCTGGTTAAATGGCCCAACAATTCTACTTGTGTTGCCTTGAGTTTCATCCAATGTAAATAGCCTTGCCATGCCAAAGTCTGCAATTTTGGGATTCATTTCTTCGTCAAGCTTTGAGATCACGATGAATGATGCGAAGTCTAGAATCCTCATGTAGATAAAGAATTCCCTTAGCAACACCTCCTATGATTTTGGATCGTCTTTCCCAATCCAATTGAGTACGTTTACCTGGATCTGGGGACAATATGAAAAATATAATCATGAATTAAGCTTCTATACACCGAAAATATAAAGAATTTTGCAACATCAAGTCACTATAATAAATTTAGAGACTTCTCTCCTAGTTTAGTTTCCTAACACTAATCTTAAAATTATAATAAATAATTATGATAAGACTAATTTAATCCCAAACCTTTTTTAACAAAATAATAAAATAGTTAAAAAGAAAAAAACTCATGAAACAGGACACAGCAATCTCGTTTAGACAATTACTGAGGAAGGGAAATCATCAAAATGTATGTGATTCAATGAACTTAAGTAGGACAATATTTAATCTTATTAGGCATGAAAATATAGATGATCCAAACATTTTGTTTAAGCTAGCGGCTGGAACTAAAATACTCTCTCCGTCCCTATTTACTTATCAAATGTTTCCTAATTTGATGTTCCTTTTACTTGTCATTTTTGACAAATCAAGAAAGGATAATTTATTTTTTTCTATTATACCCTTAAATTTTTAACATTGAGTTAATGTCTTTGAAAAATATAGTGAGTAAATATAGTTGGAATCCTATCAATTAATATGGGTAAAATGGTAAACTAATTATACCAATCAATATTTTTTTAATAGGGGTAGCTAAAAGGGCACTGCAAATCAAAGCTAAATTTTCACCAGAAAAAACAAAGGTTTATATATTTACAGGACTGGTTGAAACTTTTCACCATTTTTACTAGTGTAATAACTAGTACTTAATGCATATGAAACAAGTTGGATCACAAAAACCATTAATAAATAACAAAGTAATTCAGAAAATTCAGGAAAGAAGGCTATTATACTGTCTTAAGGATGATAACGAAGATATAACTCAGTTATCAATGCCTCATTTTTGGTGATGAACAAATTGATTTGCTTTTGTCTAATTCTCTAGGTTCTGACCATCTTGAATAAGCGAAATCTCTGGGCTAATATCGTCGTGTGTATAGTATGCAGGCCCTGAAGGCACAGGAAGACTCAGAGAGAGGCTGCTGAGCATGAGAACTACTGCAGCCATAGTTGGTCTATCACCAATATTATCTTGAACACACAATAAAGCAATGTGGATGCATCTCATTATATCAGGAACTAGTCCTGAGCTTCCCATCAACATAGGGTCTATCAAATTTATAGCTGTTCCTTCGCACCAGTTCCTCCATGCCTGTGACATATTATTTTAGAGTTTAAACTCTATACATCGACAATGTAAAATAATTTGATGCATAAGGATGGTCCCAACTAATTCGGCATTGAGGTGTAGTTGATTAAATAACTTGGTTACTTACATAGCTCAGAAGATCTTCCATATATTCTCCATTTCTGAAACAAGTGTTCTTTTGGCCACTTAAAATTTCTAGGACTAGTACTCCAAAGCTAAAAACATCTGCCTTGACTGAAAACTGTCCGTGCATTGCATACTCTGGCGCCATGTATCCACTGCAAAACAAAAATAAGAATTACATAACATTCTGCAACTTAGATATGATTCAATTGTTAAAAGTGTTTTGTTACACACAGTTTGCATTTCATAAACTTCATTTTCATCATAGAGCTAGAACCTCAAATAATAATGATTTTGGGGACAATCAAAATTTTGGTTCAACAAAATTGAGTGAACTATTCATGAAGAAATTAATATAACAAAATTCATCTGAAAACTCTACATTTTAAGGAAAGATTTTGCTTTTGTCTCGAAACAGGTTTTATTCTTTCTAACTAATGGTTAAGAATCCTTCTCACTGATATGAAAATAACAGTCAACTTACTAGGTCCCAACAATTCTGCTTGTGTTGCCTTGAGTTTCACCCAATTTAAATAGCCTTGCCATGCCAAAGTCGGAAATTTTAGGATACATTTTCGCATCAAGTAGAACATTACTAGCTTTGAGATCACGATGAATGATTCGAAGTCTAGAATCCTCATGAAGGTAAAGAATTCCCCTAGCAACGCCTCTTATGATTGTGGATCGTCTTTCCCAATCCAATTGAGTACATTTAACTGAATCTGCGGACAAGATGATGAATATAACTTACGAGTTAGACTTCTTTACACTGATAATATAGAAGAATTTTTACAGTATCAAGTCATTAAAAGATAATCACAAGGCAGACGACCACCAGAGTTAAGTTTGTGGGCCCGAGTTCGATTAGGATTAGGATTGGAGGACATCCAAAACACTCTAGGATTAGGAGGTTTTGGCAATCTATATAAACTTGGCTTTATTGGTGTATTTGTAATCATCTTTCTGGAAAAACAATGAGAGTTGGTGACTGGCCATGAATTTTCTTTCCTTTGAGAGTTTCCCACGTTAAATTGTGTGTTCTTTCTTTTAGTTATTATTGTTTTCATTAGTTGGTGTCTTATAACACAGACAAAATAAGTGTTGTGTTAATTAGACTGTTATTAGTGTATATAAGTTAGATTGATAACTTATTGATGCTCAAGTACGTCATACTTAATAAAAAGCTAAGCAGTACATACCAAATAAAAAGTGGTCAAGACTTGCATTGGGAACAAATTCATAGACAAGAAGTCTTTCTGTTCTATCTAGACAAAATCCCAACAGCTGGACCAAATTCCTTGTTGAAGTTTGGCAACCAACAAAACCTCGTTTTTGAATTCTAGATCACCTTGTCCTGAATCTGCTGACAATCTTTTCACTGCTATTTCTTTTCCATTTTGAAGCTTACCCTGAAACATAATATGAGAACAAATTGAAAATATTACGAATTATAACCAGAATTCTTGTTTCGACTAGGGTGTTATGCATTAGGGAGTTCACTTATAATATATGTCCGTGGAAAGAATATTTGTACTATAGAAGTTAAACTCATGCAGCAATATGTAAGCTTAATCACCTTGTACACGGGACCAAATCCACCTTGTCCCAGCATATTAGGATCTGAGAAGTTATCTGTCGCTGCTCTAATCGTGGAAAAATCATATTGCAAGGATTCTGTAGTGCTAATATCATCCCCACGTATACCTTCACAAACATAGTAGTAAAAGCATACAACAAATTAATTAACTTTCCTTAGTAATTGTTTGTTATACTTTATGCTTACTCTGAATTTCGTCCACCAGCTTCTTCTTTCGCCTCCTCATCAAGATGACAGAAATAGCTGTCAATACAGGGAACTTATATAGAACATTGCATCTTTTGTAGTCCAAACAGTGGGATCAGCAAAACTAAATAGCTGTCAATACAGGGAACTACTTGATCTTAAAAGTCAGAACTGCATGTTTCATTAATGATCTTGGACATTTTTTAATTGAACTTAGGAAGTAGAAAGCATTGTGCAGCAATTTATACTACAAATTGGGTTGTTATGGTCTCCTTTTAATGCCTGTTTTATTTTAAAAGAATTTTTTCGTCTTTCCTTAATGAGAATGAGCATCTTACTGCAATGTGAAGACAACGTCTTAGACCATTGATCTATCCTTGGCTGAGCAAACAACAAGTTTTGATGAGTTGAGACCTATATCTTGTATTTTGCTACCGAGAGATCATATCTGATAACCTCTTTGAACAATGAGAGTTCATATGCAGAAAAGAAAAAGATTTTTTTGTTCTAAACAAAATAAAATTTAGCTTATTCATTTCCAGAACTCTGTTTTGGCCGAAGATCTAACTTGTGGAAATGAACTTCATTTTAATCATTAAATATAGTTCAATGACAAGCAAATTGTTAAATAATCCTTCCTAGCAAAATGAAAATAACAGTCTATCCAACGAGAGATGTAAAACTTACTAGGTCCCAACAATTCTGTTTGTGCTGCCTTGAGTTTCATCCAGTTCAAATAGCCTTGCCATGCCAAAATCTGAGATTTTAGGATTCATTTCTGCATCTAGTAGAACATTACTAGCTTTGAGATCATGATGAATGATGCGAAGCCTAGAATCCTCATGAAGATAAAGAATTCCCTTAGCGATGCCTCCTATGATTTTGGACCGCCTTTCCCAATTTAATTGCCTACGTTTAACTGAATCTGCGAACAAGATGAAGAATATAAAACATTTTTAATATTAAGTCACTTAAAATGCTACTACAGGGAACTGCTCTTTATAAGTGCAGTTAGATCTATGGTAAACAAGGCAGACAACCAGACAAGATATCAAATTACATTGACAGAATAACTGTTGTATATAAGTTAAATTCATAACTTATTGATGCTAAAGCTCCATACTTGATAGAAAAGTTAAGCAGTACATACCAAATAAGAAGTGGTCAAGACTTGCATTGGGAACAAACTCATAGACAAGAAGTCGCGGTGTTCCGTCTAGGCAAAATCCCAGCAACCTAACCAAATTCCTGTGTTGAAGCCTGGCAACCAACAAGACCTCGTTTTTGAATTCTAGATCACCTTGGCCTGAATCTGCTGACGATCTTTTCACTGCTACTTCTTGTCCATTTTGAAGCTTACCCTGAAATATAATATGAAAATAAACTGAAAAATTATGAACTAAAACAATGAAATTATAACCAGTACTCTTGTTCCAACTAGGGTGTTATGCCTAATAAAGGAGTTAACTTATATATGTCAGTGGAAAGAATATTTGTACTATAGAAGTTAAAATCATGCAACAATATGTAAGTTTAATTACCTTGTACACAGGACCAAATCCGCCTTGTCCGAGCTTATTAGCATCTGAAAAGTTATCTGTTGCTGCTCTAATTGCCGAAAAATCATATTGAAAAGATTCTGCAATACTAGTATCATCCACAGATGTACCTTCACGAACATAGTAGTAATAGCTTACAACAAATTAGTGAAACGTGGTCTTAAGAATTCAACTTTCCTTAATTATTGTTTGTTTATAGTTTACGCTTACTCTTAATTTCGTTCACCAGCTTCCTCTTTTGCCTCCTTATCAAGATGACAGCAATACAAATAATAAGAAAAACAATTGTAACAGTTGGCACAACGATTATGATGATTGTTCGTGTTGTTTTATCATCCTTTCCTGTTGGAGGTGTTTTATTTTCCGTCCCTGATGGAACTGTTTTATTATCATTTCCTACAAAAAAGCTTCAAGTTAGTATAATAGCTTCCCATTCCCAATTCACTTGTCTTACTTTCCTTTTAAGAATAACTAAGAAACTATGCATATTACTTATTGAATATCACAAATACAATTGCTCCTATAATATAGTATGTTCTTCCAGCCTTAACTCATGTCAAAGATTTGTGGTTGTGTTGATGAATTGTATGATCTATCTCATCGAAAGGTTTAAGTTGTTATACATAGTTTACTTGTCTTTACTTGACATCTTCAACACTCCACCTCAAGTGCGAGCCTGATTCTCTTTTATGAGTCAAGCACACAGTAATTCTTCTTGATAGATGGTGACGGAGAGATTTGAATCTAGAACCATATTGAATTGTGTTACTATATATCTCATCTAAAAACTTAAAACTATTTGATTTTTATTAAATTATTATTTCTTCAACAGTCGCAATCAATATTGGATATTGATTAAATTGTGATTAGCAGAGGGAGACAATAAAAATGTGTTCACCTGCAGGTGGTGGAGCTTCCAACGCCACATCCTTGAAGAAACGGGAACTTTCATAACCGAAGTTGCACCTAACCCCTATGATTCTTCCACCCCTCTTGCCCAGGCAGGGACAAATAGGCAAGTTTCCAAAAGCGTCAGTTAAGCAATTGAAACAATTCTGACGAGATAAATCAGGAGTACACTGCACAAGTGCATATATAGCCTGAAAATCTGGACCTGTCGCATTACCACTAGCATATTTTTGAAGAGGACCACCCTCAGCAGCACGGTTTCATAAATTTTCCAATAATTTTCCTAGCTCCTGGTTAAATTCCTCCGGTTTTGAGGCATTCGCAGGATTCGAAAGAAAAGATAGAACAGAAAACGATGCAGTGCCTATAATGGATTGATTCGAATACTGTAACATACATCCATCATAGCCACCGAAAACTTCTTTTTGGTTAGGTCATAACTGTGCGAGCTTTTGAACAACATTATTAACACAATCGCGACAATCATCTAGCTCCACATCTCCTCTACATAACACAATAACACTGGCTCTGTCGGAGTTTTGGCCAATAGAAGCATTGTAGAAACCATATTTATCTATTTTTGAGGGAAGGGAAGTGAGGAGTGTGTTTAGATTGTTCTTGTAGGTACTATTCTCAGTATAGTTACCATTCTTACCACATGAACCGTATCGTAAATCAGGCAGCTGCGCTACGATACTGAGAACATGTATATGCAAAAACAGAATGAATAGCCTCTTTTGATTAGTCATAGCCATGGCTGTTTGAGTTGCTTGATATTTTGAAGAAATATAATTGATAGAATTATATTTTTGCTACAAGTTGTAGACTAATCAGTACTAGGAAGTAATATGTTCACAAGCTCGCGTTAGAATTGCAAGAGCTTGAATGAGTAAATAGAGATACAGAAAACATATGTTATATTAACGCTCTTTATTGGATTGGACTCAAAATTTAAACCAAAAAAACTTGTAGAACTTTTCATCTTAAACATACCATGAAATTTATATGGTTATAAAAGAATGCCATTAATAATAATTAAAAAAAGTGATTAATATATAAAAAAATTATTTCTAAATATAAAAATTATGTCAAACAAAAAATTATACCCTCTTCATTTTTATTTATATGTCGTCCTTATTAAAAATAAATGATCCTTATTATTTATCATTTCACAAAATCAATGCATAAATGACAATATTCTTCTTATTTCACCCTAGAAATGTTATTAGCTTTGAAAGTATGAATTAGACCAACATAGGAAAACTAAATGATTAATTTATGTTAATTGATCAATTTAATTAATCAAAATAAATTAATTTATGTTCATTTATTGAAAACTTGATTTTAAAAAAACATTAAATTAAATAAGGACACAATGATAAACTTACGTAATTTCTTAACAGAATAAAATCTAAAATGGTGACTTATAAATAGGAACGGAGGGAGTATATAAATAAGAAAACAATGACAGATAGAATGGAATAGAAAAATGTCAGACAAGAAAACTCAATCTGTCAGTGCCGTATGAATGGGTGTCGAGAACCGATGAACAAATTGGAGGGAATAATGAATAATTTTTTAATCTTTTTGAGTTTTATATCAAGGTTGAATAATCCGATTCAAACTTGCTTTCAAGTAATTTCATGTCTAGCCTGTAGTAGGAACGTGTTGGATGGGGGTTAGAATCTCATTCAGAAATGTTGTAATTCTGGCAACGACTCCTACAAAAGAATTTTTAAAAATCGCTCAAGTTCGCTCCAGTGGATCATTTATTTACAAAGGCTAAAATATACCATTTATTATACTTTCAGTCCAAATATATCTCATGTTATATTTTTGTTACAAATATGCCCTTAATTTTGATGGAAAAACATGTGACAAACTCAAAATCAAATTATCTACTCTCAATTTGCTTAGAAACTCACTTGTGTAACTCATCCCAACACATTCCCTCTACTTTGAGCTCTTATTTTCATTTTTCCGTTCATTATTCTATTTTTAAATTTTTTGTACAAGAAATAATAAAATATTCATATCACGGAACATCATTGTGCTGCATTTTCCCTCACAAATTAAAAATCTTCAAATTTATTTCTATAAAATTAATCATTGTAACCACATCTTCTTCCTATTATAAAAGTACAGGGAAATTAATGAACGTAGGGAGTAATCGATTTTTGGATGCTGAAAATTCTTAGAAGATATCTCAATAGTGTATTTTCTTTAATTAATAGTGACACTTTTAGAAGAGGCTAAGCATGATAAAGAAATTATATTTTTTTAAAAAGACCTCAATTCGAAAGAAAGAAAAATCATCTCAATTTTTGTATATGACAAATTATTCGCTTCTTTTAAGAAAAAGATGCAAAGAAAAGAATTCAAAGCGGCGGGAATGAGTTTCTAAAAGAATTAAGTATTTAAAATTTGGGATGTGTTATTTGATTTTGAGCTTGTCATGTGTGTTTCATTAAAATTAAGGGTAAGTT
Source organism: Solanum appendiculatum (assembly GCA_018342035.1). NCBI lineage: Eukaryota > Viridiplantae > Streptophyta > Magnoliopsida > Solanales > Solanaceae > Solanum > Solanum appendiculatum. Next base: position 40,911 of record JAGDQO010000786.1, read on the forward strand.
TGTGTCAAAGTATAATCAGAGTGATATATTTGGACCCAAAGTATAACATAGTAGTAATAGCTTACAACAAATTAGTGAAACGTGGTCTTAAGAATTCAACTTTCCTTAAATATTGTTTGTTTATAGTTTACGCTTACTCTTAATTTCGTTCACCAGCTTCCTCTTTTGCCTCCTTATCAAGATGACAGCAATACAAATAATAAGAAAAACAATTGTAACAGTTGGCACAACGATTATGATGATTGTTCTTGTTGTTTTATCATCCTTTCCTGTTGGAGGTGTTTTATTTTCCGTCCCTGATGGAACTGTTTTATTATCATTTCCTACAAAGAAGCTTCAAGTTAGTATAATAGCTTCCCATTCCCAATTCACTTGTCTTACTTTCCTTTTAAGAATAACTAAGAAACTATGCATATTACTTATTGAATATCACAAATACAATTGCTCCTATAATATAGTATGTTCTTCCATCCTTAACTCATGTCAAAGATTTGTGGTTGTGTTGATGAATTGTATGATCTATCTCATCGAAAGGTTTAAGTTGTTATACATAGTTTACTTGTCTTTACTTGACATCTTCAACACTCCACCTCAAGTGCGAGCCTGGTTCTCTTTTTTGAGTCAAGCACACAGTAATTCTTCTTGATAGATGGTGACGGAGAGATTTGAATCTAGAACCATATTGAATTGTGTTACTATATATCTCATCTAAAAACTTAAAACTATTTGATTTTTATTAAATTATTATTTCTTCAATAGTCGCAATCAATATTGGATATTGATTAAATTGTGATTAGCAGAGGGAGACAATAAAAATGTGTTCACCTGCAGGTGGTGGAGCTTCCAACGCCACATCCTTGAAGAAACGGGAACTTTCATAACCGAAGTTGCACCTAACCCCTATGATTCTTCCACCCCTCTTGCCCAGGCAGGGACAAATAGGCAAGTTTCCAAAAGCGTCAGTTAAGCAATTGAAACAATTCTGACGAGATAAATCAGGAGTACACTGCACAAGTGCATATATAGCCTGAAAATCTGGACCTGTCGCATTACCACTTGCATATTTTTGAAGAGGACCACCCTCAGCAGCACGGTTTCATAAATTTTCCAATAATTTTCCTAGCTCCTGGTTAAATTCCTCAGGTTTTGAGGCATTCGCAGGATTCGAAAGAAAAGATAGAACAGAAAACGATGCAGTGCCTATAATGGATTGATTCGAATACTGTAACATACATCCATCATAGCCACCGAAAACTTCTTTTTGGTTAGGACATAACTGTGCGAGCTTTTGAACAACATTATTAACACAATCGCGACAATCATCTAGCTCCACATCTCCTCTACATAACACAATAACACTGGCTCTGTCGGAGTGTGTTTAGATTGTTCTTGTAGGTACTATTCTCAGTATAGTTACCATTCTTACCACATGAACCGTATCGTAAATCAGGCAGCTGCGCTACGATACAGAGAACATGTATATGCCAAAACAGAATGAATAGCCTCTTTTGAGTAGTCATAGCCATGGCTGTTTGAGTTGCTTGATATTTTGAAGAAATATAATTGATAGAATTATATTTTGGCTACAAGTTGTAGACTAATCAGTAGTAGGAAGTAATTTGTTCACAAGCTCGCGTTAGAATTGCAAGAGCTTGAATGAGTAAATAGAGATACAGAAAACATATGTTATATTAGCGCTCTTTATTGGATTGGACTCAAAATTTAAACCAAAAAAACTTGTAGAACTTTTCATCTTAAACATACCATGAAATTTATATGGTTATAAAAGAATGCCATTAATAATAATTAAAAAAAGTGATTAATATATAAAAAATTATTTCTAACTATAAAAATTATGTCAAACAAAAAATTATACTCTCTTCATTTTTATTTATATGTCGTCCTTATTAAAAATAGATGGTCCTTATTATTTATCATTTCACAAAATCAATGCATAAATGACAATATTCTTCTTATTTCACTCTAGAAAGTTATTAGCTTTGAAAGTATGAAGTAGACCAACATAGGAAAACTAAATGATTAATTTATGTTAATTGATCAATTTAATTAATCAAAATAAATTAATTTATATTCATTTATTGAAAACTTGATTTTTAAAAAACATTAAATTAAATAAGGACACAATGATAAACTTACGTAATTTCTTAACAGAATAAAATCTAAAATGGTGACTTATAAATAGGAACGGAGAGAGTACATAAATAAGAAAACAATGACAGATAGAATGGAATAGAAAAATGTCAGACAAGAAAACTCAATCTGTCAGTGCCGTATGAATGGGTATTGAGAACCGATGAACAAATTGGAGGGAATAATGAATAATTTTTTAATCATTTTTGAGTTTTATATCAAGGTTGAATAATCCGATTCAAACTTGCTTTCAAGTAATTTCATGTCTAGCCTGTAGTAGGAACGTGTTGGATGGGGGTTCGAATCTCATTCAAAAATGTTGTAATTTCTGGCAACGACTCCTACAAAAGAATTTTAAAAAATTGCTCAAGTTCGCTCCAGTGGATCATTTATATTACGACAAAGGCTAAAATATACCTTGTACTAAAGAAAATAGTTTAAATATACCATTTATTATACTTTCGGTCCAAATATACCCCATGTTATATTTTTGGTCCAAATTACGCCTCTCATTATACTTTGGTACAAATATGCCCTTAATTTTGACGGAAAAACATGTGACAAACTCAAAATCAAATTATCTATTCTCAATTTGCTTAGAAACTCACTTGTGTAACTCATCCCAACTCATTCCCTCTACTTTGAGCTCTTATTTTCATTTTTTCGTTCATTATTCTATTTTTAAATTTTTTGTACAAGAAATAATAAAATATTCATATCACGGAACATCATTGTGCTGCAATTTTCCCTCACAAATTAAAAATCTTCAAATTTATTTCTATAAAATTAATCATTGTAACCACATCTTCTTACTATTATAAAAGTACAGGGAAATTAATGAACGTAGGGAGTAATCGATTTTTGGATGCTGAAAATTCTTAGAAGATATCTCAATAGTGTATTTTCTTTAATTAATAGTGACACTTTTAGAAGAGGCTAAGCATGATAAAGAAATTATATTTTTTTAAAAAGACCTCAATTCGAAAGATAGAAAAATCATCTCAATTTTTGTATATGACAAATTATTAGCTTCTTTTAAGAAAAAGATGCAAAGAAAAGAATTCAAAGCGGCCGGAATGAGTTTCTAAAAGAATTAAGTATTTAAAATTTGGGGTGTGTTATTTTCATTTTGAGCTTGTCATGTGTGTTTCATTAAAATTAAGGGTAAGTTTGTGTCAAAGTATAATCATAGGGATATATTTGGACCCAAAGTATAACGGAAGGGGTGTATTTGGACCCAAAGTATAATAAAAGGGGTATATTTGGATCCAAAGTATAACGGAAGGAATATATTTAGACCTAAAGTATAACGAATGATATATTTAAACTATTTCCAATAGTACCCGTTCATATTATATGTACTAGTATCTTTTCTGTTGCTCTTCAGATCATACACATAAATATTTGTGAAATTTACAACAAAGCGGTATCATCGTCAACTTGGAAGAAAAAAAATGAAAGCTCCTAAAAAGGGATTAAAGAAAAAATGTCAACTTTTGACTTGGTCTAGTTGACAAATCGAATCCCAAAGGTCAACAAGTCTAATTTATGGGGGGTGATGGGACAGGAGAGTACAAGAACAAGCTACCGAGGTGGAAACGTTACTAATTACATAATATTCCGTCCGTTTCGTACTATATTGGTTGACTATCTTATTAAAATTATATGTTTCGAATTATTTGTCTATTTATTAAATTAAAACAAAATTCATTTTACCTCTATTATTAGTACTTTTTGAAAGCCTAGATAAATTTAGAAATTTTAAAAAAAAATTCAAGAGTTCATTAATTATTTTGTATCTATTCTAATGATATATATTTATATGCCCTATGTTATTAAATATATTTTTCATAAATTATCTTAATGTGCATCAATATAATAAAGAATAAATTATAAAAAATTAATTATTTGATATATAATTTCTTAAGCTAAAATGAAAGGTAATCAATTAAACATGAAACGAAATGAGTAAAACTTTATATGATTTTAGAATAAGAAAAGTTATTTGGCTCTTCAAATAGTATAAAGTTGTGTGGAAGGAGTTCCATGAAATTGAGACTTTTTCCTTTCCTTTTGTTTTCTTTTTCCTTTTGCCTCTTCCATAAAGTTGAAACGACGTGTGAGATGCCCATATAATGCTATCTTACAAAGCAAGCCAGTTAAAACGGATATAGATGTATTTAGCTCAAGTTGAATAACTATTTTTAAACTATGCATTGTATTAAAAGTGTTAGGTTTCCCCTGATTTTCTTATCATATTTTAAGTTTTATTTTTCTTAAAGAAAAGTCAAAATATTTTCATAAATACTTGAACTTTTTCTGAAAGAAAATATACTTCTCTTCCATATTTGAGTTATTCATTCCTTGGAGAAAAAATTTGGAATCCTATAAATTGAAGACTCATCTTCTCATATCAAGAACACACTAACGTCCACAATATAGTCGTTTAGAGAGTTTTGTTTATATGGAACATGTTTAGGTTTTTTCAATATTAGTTTTTAATATGTAGGTCATTTGACCAAACCATCTTAATAATATGTTTCTATTTGAAGTCTAATTTATCGACATATGATTTGCAATTGTAAGCTTCCGCATGACGTCCTAATCACTTTCAAACCCAACAAAAAGAGTGTTACTTTTACATATAAAAAACTTTACAATAATTGCTAGCAAGATTACACGTCCAAGGCACGTACACTAAAAGTGGTACCAACACATAAAATAAGTATACTCAGAGAAAAATGTTATTATGGGAAGGATGTTAACGAGGATATAACTCAGATATGGACGCCTCATTTCGTGATGAACCAATAGATTTACTTTTGGCCAGTTCACTAGAGTCTGTCATTCTTGTGTTATATTCTTGAATAAGCGACTTCTCTGCGGTAATATTACTGTGCATATAGAAAGCTGGCCCTGAAGGCATTGGAAGACTCAACGAGAAGCTACTGAGCATGAGAACAACAGCTGCCATAGTTGGTCTATCAGCCACATTTTCTTGAACACACAATAAAGCTATGTGAATGCTTCTCATTATGTCACGAACAAGTCCTGTGCTTTCCCTCAGCATTGGATCTATAAAATTTGTAGTTGTTCCATTACGCCAGCTCGTCCAAGCCTGTATGTGATAGGTCAATTATCAGAATAAGATGAAATCATAGTATCATATTACCTCTGACCATAACAGCATTTCTCAAAATTAAATACTTGATTGATTGGCCACGTTACTTACAAAACACAGAAGGTCTTCCACGGATTCTCCATTTCTGAAACAAGTGTTTTTTTGGCCACTTAAAATTTCTAAGACTAGTACTCCAAAGCTAAAAACATCTGACTTTACGGAAAATTGCCCGTGCATTGCATATTCTGGTGCCATATATTCACTGCGAAACAAAACGAGAATTACATAGCATTCCGCAACTTATGTAACATTGCATATTTAGTAGTCCAAACAGTGGGATCAGCAAAACTAAATAGCTGTCAAAACAGGGAAATACTTGATGTTAAAAGTCAGAACTATATGTTTCATTAATGATCTTGGACATTTTTTCAATGAACTTAGGAAGTCGAAAGCATTGTGTAGCAATTTATACTACAAATTGGGTTGTTATGTCTTACTGCAATGTGAAGACAACATCTTAGACCATTGATCTATTATAGGCTAAGCAAACAACAAGTTTTGATGAATTAAGACCAATATCTTGTATTTTGCTACCAAGAGATCATATCTGATTAACTTCTTTGAACAATGAGAGTTCATATGCTGAAAAGAAAAAGATATTTTTGTTCTAAACAAAATCAAATTTTAGCTTGTTCATTTCCAGAACTCTGTTTTGGCTGAAGATCTAACTTGTGGAAATGAACTTCATTTTAATCATTAGACATTGCAACTTTGGTAGTGACCAAATTGAGAACAGAGCTCTAGGTATATGACCATCATCTTGAATAATACAAAGTTCGTACACCACCAAAGTCCTAGTTCAACAAAATTGAGGTAAGCATTCCTAAAGAGATAGTACAATGATGAGCAAAATTCATATTGAAAATTCTAATAACAATAAAAGATTTTCATTTGTCTCAAGGCAGCTTTGATTCTTGCTAAATTGTTAAATAATCCTTCCTAGCAAAGTGAAAATAACAGTCTATCCAACGAGAGATGTAAAACTTACTAGGTCCCAACGATTCTGTTTGTGCTGCCTTGAGTTTCATCTAATTCAAATAGCCTTGCCATGCCAAAATCTGAGATTTTAGGATTCATTTCTGCATCTAGTAGAACATTACTAGCTTTGAGATCACGATGAATGATGCGAAGTCTAGAATCCTCATGAAGATAAAGAATTCCCTTAGCAATGCCTCCTATGATTTTGGATCGCTTTTCCCAATCCAATTGCCTACGTTTAACTGAATCTGCGAACAATATGAAGAATATAAAACTTTTTAATATTAAGTCACTTAAAATGTTACTACATGCAACTGCTCTTTATAAGTGCAGTTAGTTCTATGGTAAATAAGGCAGACAACCAGACAAGATATCAAATTACATTGACAGAATAACTGTTGTATATAAGTTAAATTCATAACTTATTGATGCTCAATCTCCATACTTGGTAAAAAGTTAAGCAGTACATACCAAATAAGAAGTGGTCAAGACTTGCATTGGGAAGAAACTCATAGACAAGAAGTCGCTCTGTTCTGTCTAGACAAAATCCCAGCAACCTAACCAAATTCCTGTGTTGAAGCTTGGCAACCAACAAGACCTCGTTTCTGAATTCCAGATCACCTTGGCCTGAATCTGCTGACAATCTTTTCACTGCTACTTCTTGTCCATTTTGAAGCTTACCCTGAAATATAATATGAAAACAAATTGAAAATTTATGAACTAAAACAATGAAATTATAACCAGTACTCTTGTTCCAACCAGGGTGTTATGCCTAATAAAGGAGTTAACTTATATATGTCAGTGGAAAGAATATTTGTACTATAGAAGTTAAAATCATGCAACAATATATAAGTTTAATTACCTTGTACACAGGACCAAATCCGCCTTGTCCGAGCTTATTAGCATCTGAAAAGTTATCTGTTGCTGCTCTAATTGCCGAAAAATCATATTGAAAAGATTCTGCAATACTAGTATCATCCACAGATGTACCTTCACGAACATAGTAGTAATAGCTTACAACAAATTAGTGAAACGTGGTCTTAAGAATTCAACTTTCCTTAATTATTGTTTGTTTATAGTTTACGCTTACTCTTAATTTCGTTCACCAGCTTCCTCTTTTGCCTCCTTATCAAGATGACAGCAATACAAATAATAAGAAAAACAATTGTAACAGTTGGCACAACGATTATGATGATTGTTCGTGTTGTTTTATCATCCTTTCCTGTTGGAGGTGTTTTATTTTCCGTCCCTGATGGAACTGTTTTATTATCATTTCCTACAAAAAAGCTTCAAGTTAGTATAATAGCTTCCCATTCCCAATTCACTTGTCTTACTTTCCTTTTAAGAATAACTAAGAAACTATGCATATTACTTATTGAATATCACAAATACAATTGCTCCTATAATATAGTATCTTCTTCCAGCCTTAACTCATGTCAAAGATTTGTGGTTGTGTTGATGAATTGTATGATCTATCTCATCGAAAGGTTTAAGTTGTTATACATAGTTTACTTGTCTTTACTTGACATCTTCAACACTCCACCTCAAGTGCGAGACTGATTCTCTTTTATGAGTCAAGCACACAGTAATTCTTCTTGATAGATGGTGACGGAGAGATTTGAATCTAGAACCATATTGAATTGTGTTACTATATATCTCATCTAAAAACTTAAAACTATTTGATTTTTATTATATTATTATTTCTTCAACAGTCGCAATCAATATTGGATATTGATTAAATTGTGATTAGCAGAGGGAGACAATAAAAATGTGTTCACCTGCAGGTGGTGGAGCTTCCAACGCCACATCCTTGAAGAAACGGGAACTTTCATAACCGAAGTTGCACCTAACCCCTATGATTCTTCCACCCCTCTTGCCCAGGCAGGGACAAATAGGCAAGTTTCCAAAAGCGTCAGTTAAGCAATTGAAACAATTCTGACGAGATAAATCAGGAGTACACTGCACAAGTGCATATATAGCCTTAAAATCTGGACCTGTCGCATTACCACTAGCATATTTTTGAAGAGGACCACCCTCAGCAGCACGGTTTCATAAATTTTCCAATAATTTTCCTAGCTCCTGGTTAAATTCCTCAGGTTTTGAGGCATTCGCAGGATTCGAAAGAAAAGATAGAACAGAAAACGATGCAGTGCCTATAATGGATTGATTCCAATACTGTAACATACTTACATCATAGCCACCGAAAACTTCTTTTTGGTTAGGACATAACTGTGCGAGCTTTTGAACAACATTATTAACACAATCGCGACAATCATCTAGCTCCACATCTCCTCTACATAACACAATAACACTGGCTCTGTCGGAGTTTTGGCCAATAGAAGCATTGTAGAAACCATATTTATCTATTTTTGAGGGAAGGGAAGTGAGGAGTGTGTTTAGATTGTTCTTGTAGGTACTATTCTCAGTATAGTTACCATTCTTACCACATGAACCGTATCGTAAATCAGGCAGCTGCGCTACGATACTGAGAACATGTATATGCCAAAACAGAATGAATAGCCTCTTTTGATTAGTCATAGCCATGCCTGTTTGAGTTGCTTGATATTTTGAAGAAATATAATTGATAGAATTATATTTTGGCTACAAGTTGTAGACTAATCAGTAGTAGGAAGTAATTTGTTCACAAGCTCGCGTTAGAATTGCAAGAGCTTGAATGAGTAAATAGAGATACAGAAAACATATGTTATATTAACGCTCTTTATTGGACTGGTCTCAAAATTTAAACCAAAAAAACTTGTGGAATTTTTCATCTTAAACATACCATGAAATTTATATGGTTATAAAAGAATGCCTTTAATAATAATTAAAAAAAGTGATTAATATATAAAAAAATTATTTCTAAATATAAAAATTATGTCAAACAAAAAATTATACTCTCTTCATTTTTATTTATATGTCGTCCTTATTAAAAATAGATGATCCTTATTATTTATCATTTCACAAAATCAATGCATAAATGACAATTGATCAACTTATGTTAATTGATCAATTTAATTAATCAAAATAAATTAATTTATGTTCATTTATTGAAAACTTGATTTTTAAAAAACATTAAATTAAATAAGGACACAATGATAAACTTACGTAATTTCTTAACAGAATAAAATCTAAAATGGTGACTTATAAATAGGAACAGAGGGAGTACATAAATAAGAAAACAATGACAGATAGAATGGAATAGAAAAATGTCAGACAAGAAAACTCAATCTGTCAGTGCCGTATGAATGGGTGTCGAGAACCGATGAACAAATTGGAGGGAATAATGAATAATTTTTTAATCTTTTTTAGTTTTATATCAAGGTTGAATAATCCGATTCAAACTTGCTTTCAAGTAATTTCATGTCTAGCCTGTAGTAGGAACGTGTTGGATGGGGGTTCGAATCTCATTCAGAAATGTTGTAATTTCTGGCAACGACTCCTACAAAAGAATTTTAAAAAATTGCTCAAGTTCGCTCCAGTGGATCATTTATATTACGACAAAGGCTAAAATATAACTTGTACTAAAGGAAATAGTTTAAATATATCATTTATTATACTTTCGGTCCAAATATACCCCATGTTATATTTTTGGTCCAAATTACGCCTCTCATTATACTTTGATACAAATATGCCCTTAATTTTGACGGAAAAACATGTGACAAACTCAAAATCAAATTATCTACTCTCAATTTGCTTAGAAACTCACTTGTGTAACTCATCCCAACACATTACCTCTACTTTGAGCTCTTATTTTCATTTTTCCGTTCATTATTCTATTTTTAAATTTTTTGTACAAGAAATAATAAAATATTCATATCACGGAACATCATTGTGCTGCATTTTCCCTCACAAATTAAAAATCTTCAAATTTATTTCTATAAAATTAATCATTGTAACCACATCTTCTTCCTATTATAAAAGTACAGGGAAATTAATGAACGTAGGGAGTAATCGATTTTTGGATGCTGAAAATTCTTAGAAGATATCTCAATAGTGTATTTTCTTTAATTAATAGTGACACTTTTAGAAGAGGCTAAGCATGATAAAGAAATTATATTTTTTTAAAAAGACCTCAATTCGAAAGAAAGAAAAATCATCTCAATTTTTGTATATGACAAATTATTCGCTTCTTTTAAGAAAAAGATGCAAAGAAAAGAATTCAAAGCGGCGGGAATGAGTTTCTAAAAGAATTAAGTATTTAAAATTTGGGATGTGTTATTTGATTTTGAGCTTGTCATGTGTGTTTCATTAAAATTAAGGGTAAGTTTGTGTCAAAGTATAATCATAGGGATATATTTGGACCCAAAGTATAACGGAAGGGGTATATTTGGACCCAAAGTATAATAGAAGGGGTATATTTGGACCCAAAGTATAACGGAAGGAATATATTTAGACCTAAAGTATAACGAATGATATATTTAAACTATTTCCAATAGTATCTGTTTATATTATATGTACTAGTATCTTTTTTGTTGCTCTTCAGATCATACACATATAAATATTTGTGAAATTTACAACAAAGCGGTACCATCGTCAACTTGGAAGAAAAAAAATGAAAGCTCCTAAAAAGGGATTAAAGAAAAAATGTCAACTTTTGACTTGGTCTAGTTGACAAATCCCAACAAAAAGAGTGTTACTTTTACATATAAAAACTTTACAATAATTGCTAGCAAGATTACACGTCCAAGGCACGTACACTAAAAGTGGTACCAACACATAAAATAAGTAAATTCAGAGAAAAATGTTATTATGGGAAGGATGTTAACAACACATAAAATAGTATAATACATTGATTGTTTCATAACTTATACATATATTAATTATGCGAGTTTCTAAATTACAAACCAAACATCATATTAATTTTATATCTGAATAGTTTATCTCCTAATCTACTCCCAAACATAGTATTTACTTATACAAAATTTAATATTTGCATAACTCACGTCTAAACTAGCTACCAAACGGCTCCTAATTACAAGCACAACAGGTATATTGTCATGTTCAAGTCACAGAATAATTGTGATTACAATCTTGAAAAGAATATACTGATAGTGCATACATTCTTACACATAAATTGAGGTCCCCTGAATATAATTCGACAAGGATTTCAAATACCTGTTGGCGGCAGTGGCAATGTATTAATTGGTTTCCTAGTTTTCCTAAAATTAGGTGGCGAGTCCCTTTCCCTTTTAAACCCTTTCCCTTTATTTCTTTTAAATTCTTATAAATTTGAACTAGTTATTAATTTTTGAGTCACCGCAACATTGCTCTTTCTAAAGGATGTAAACATTCGCTCCAAGTATTGAGTCGCAAGTATTTCATCAAATCAAAGTCATCGCTCCAAATGTTGAGCCGCAAGTATTCCATCAAATCAAAAACTATCGTGAAGAGAAGAATCAGGGGATTACATATCTTTTTCTTAAAGATTTCATAAAGATATTAACCTTCGCATAAATTCAAATACAAATACTATTGTTTACTTGCTATTTTCCTTTCCTATTTGCTATATTTCAGAAACGAAACTTTAGACGCATACACCATCAAGGTTGGAAATTTTGGGCCTACTTTGTTCTTCTTTGAATATGATTTCAGAAAGGAAATTCAACTGATATTTACTTGTATCTAGTGCTAGTGCTGGAAAAATGAGTCCATATTTTGGTAACCCGTCCATATTTTAATGGGTTGGGTGATTGATTTTTTGTATGGGTAAACTATGGGTTGATACCCATATTCAATCCATAAAAATATGGGTAAACTATGGGTAAAATATGGGTAAAATATGAATTAGTCAAATGGACTAAGCTTCCAACTTTTATTCACTCAAAATTCATGATATCACTAAAAATATACATTTAAATGTACATTTCTTTTGTTAATTATATTATATTTTTTTATTTGTTTAATTTTATATTAGATAACAAATAATAGTGTAAATAAGCAAATCATGTATTAGTATTTATATTTAAAAAAATGTATTAGTATTGACGCTACTTAAAGTGCATTAAGCATGTTTTAGTCCTAAAATGAAAATATTCATTTACTTTAATTTTGAAATTAAAAATATTTTCCCCTTGTAATTACATAAATTTGTTTTATATTGAAAAGTTATAGGATTTTTTTTTACTTTTATGATACAATAAAACTAAATAAAGTATTTTCAACATTTTTCATCTAAAAAAGACTAAAATATTTTCTACATGTTGAATTCTTAAGTAAAGTACTATTTACAAATGAAAATATGGGTAAACTAATATTTTACCCAACACATTTGTTACTCAATCAATTTTTACCCATATCAAATATGAGCGGCTTGAATTGTTATCCATTTTATGTTAACCCATTTTCAACCCGCCCAAATTTCACCCAACCAGCCCATTTGCCACCACTAGTTGTATCTTCTTTTTTTTTTCCTATGTTTTTGTAGAAGATAGTGGAATCGGCCGGGACCCTGTAATTAATTATGTTGAAGTGTAATTAGTTAGTCACATAACTGCAATTAGTTATAAGTTAATTAGTCTATAAATATATAGCAGTTTCATTAGTGTAATAGCTAATACATATGAAACAAGTTGGAATTTTGTATGAAGCACACAATCTCATAAATTCTATACTAACTGGAGTTGGAACAAATAAGACAGTAATTCAGACAGTACAAGGATGTTAACGAGCGTATAACTTTGTTATTGATGCCTCATTATGTGATGAACTAATAGATTTACTTTTGGCTAATTCTCTAGGTTCTGACGATTAATAAGTGAAATCTCTGGGCTAATATAGTATGCAGGCCCTGAAGGCACGGGAAGACTCAGAGAGAGGCTATTGAGCATGAGAACTACTGTTGCCATAGTTGGTCTATCACCAATATTTTCTTGAACACACAGTAAAGCAATGTGAATGCATCTCATTATGTCACGAACCGGTCCTGAGCTTCCCCTCAACATGGGATCTATCAAATTTGTAGCTGTTTCTTTGCGCCAGTTCGTCCAAGCCTGTCACATTTTAATTCAGAGTTTGAACTCATACATGGACAATGTAAAAGAATTTGATGCATAAGGATGGTCGGCATTCAGGGGTAGTTCATTAATTAACTTGGTTACTTACATAGCTTAGAAGGTCTTCCACAGATTCTCCATTTCTGAAACAAGTGTTTTTTTGGCCACTTAAAATTTCAAGGACTAGTACTCCAAAGCTAAAAACATCTGATTTCACTGAGAATTGCCCGTGCATTGCATACTCTGGTGCCATATATCCACTACAAAAACAAAACATAAATTACAAGACTTTTCTAGTATTTGTTACCTTAATTGTAGGGACGACTAAAATTCTAGTTTTACAAAATTGAGGTGCAAAAACAAAAATGAGATAACGTTCTTGAAGCAACTATATAACAAATTAAAATTCATCTTACATATTCTAGTAATTTTAAGGAATCATTTGTTTATGAGTAGTATTGAGGTTTTTGTTCTTGCTTGCTAAATGGTTAAAGAATCTTTCCAAGCAATATGAAATTAAACAGTCCATCTAATGAGAGTTGTACAACTTACCAGGTCCCAACAATTCTGCTTGTGCTGCCTTGAGTTTCGTCCAGAGTAAATAACCTTGCCATGCCAAAGTCTGAGATTTTAGGATTCATTTCTGCATCAAGTAGAACATTACTAGCTTTGAGATCACGATGAATGATCCGAAGCCTAGAATCCTCATGAAGATAAAGGATCCCCTTAGCAACGCCTCCTATGATTTTGGATCTCCTTTCCCAATCCAATTGCTTACGTTTAACTGGATCTGTGTTCCCATTGGACAAATGTTAAAAGAAGAGCATAAATTATTGATGCTCAAGCTCCATATCTTATAAAAGATTTAGCTTATATTTATGAAAAGTGTAGAAGAATTACACTATCAAGTCAACTAAATGTTAAACAGTACATACCAAATAAAAATTGGTCAAGGCTTGCATTGGGAACAAATTCATAGACAAGAAGTCTCTCTGTTCCATCGAAGCAAAATCCTTGCAATCTAACCAAATTCCTATGTTGAAGCCTGGCAACCAACAAGACCTCGTTTTTGAATTCAAGATCTCCTTGGCCTGAATGTATTGACAATCTTTTCACGGCTACTTCTTGTCCATTTGAAAGTACACCCTGAAGCATATCATTACGAGTGGAAATTATGAATTAGAATTGAAACCAAATCTTGTACATAATTATTTTTGGATACTATCGCGCTATTATGAAACAATTAGGACTAATTAATCACCTTGTACACAGGGCCAAATCCACCTTCTCCCAACTTATTAGCACTTGAGAAGTTATCTGTTGCTGCTCTAATTGTAGAAAGATCATACTGCAAGGATTCTGCAGTACCAATATCGTCCACATGTCTACCTTTATCAACATAGTAGTTTAAAACAAATCAGCAAAGCATAGATTTAGAAATCAACTTTCCTTAATCATTGTCTATTAACAAGCCACACTTACTCTGAATTTTGTCCATAAGCTTCCTCTTTCGCATCTTCATCAAGATGACAAAAGTACAAAGCATAAGAATTATCGCTGCAACAGTTGACACAACAATAATAATGACCGTTCTAGCAGATTTATCATCCTTTCCTGCAAAGAGTAATACATTCTAGTACTCCATTAAATATCACCTAAAGTTCTATAAGGCCAATTAATCCTCTAATATTCTATTCTTTACACAAAAGTCAATACATACAATTCACCTGGTGGTGGAGATTCGACCGCCACCTGTTTGAAGAAGCGATAACTCTGATAACGGAAGTTACACCTAGGCCCTATTTGTCTACTGCCCCTATTGCCATTACAGGGACAAGTAGCCATAGCTCCATAAGCATTCCTTAAGCAATCGAAGCAATCCTGAGGAGACAAATCAGGAGTACATTGCACAAGTGCATATATAGTCTGATCATTTGGATCCGTCGCACTACCACTGGCATATTTGCGAAGGGGATCGCCATTTGCAGCTTGGCCTCGCAAACTATCCACTAATTTCTTGAGCTCCTGGTTAAATTCTTCGGGTTTTGAGGCATTTCCAGAATCCCACATGTAGAGCAGAGGATCATTCGACGTGGTACCAATGATTGATCGAGAAGTGTACTGTAACATACAGTTATCATAACCACCAAAAGCTTCTTTCTGTTCTGGACATGACCGAACAAGCTTTTGAGCAGTGTTATTGACACAATTGCGACATTCTTGTAGCTCCACATCTCCTCTACATAGCACAATAGCACTGACTATGTCGGCGTTTTGGCCAACGGAAGCGTTGTAGAAACCATATTCATGGATATTTGAAGAAAGGGAGGAAAGGAGTGTGTTAAGATTGCTCTGGTATGCACTATTTTGAGTGTAGTTACCATTGAGACCACAATCGGAGAATCGTAAATCAGGCTGAGCTATGATTAGAAAGTGAAAATAAATATGCAAAATAAGAAAGAGCTGCAATTTCTGATGATTAGCCATGTCAAGGTGAGCTTCATCAGTAGAACTAAGATTTTTTAAAGGGATTAATAAGGTAGATAGAATGTGTTTGGTTACCATTTACCGCAATGGCGCTTA